>JAQJVL010001398.1:0-197894 GCA_035578905.1 Stictocephala bisonia | reverse complement strand
TGTATCTGCTGTGCTGAAATATTTTGTTCTCACTTTTAAGTTTAACCCTTTTAAGGCCGGGTGAAAAATTTACTGTCACTGACAAAATGGCCAGACATTATTTTCAAGGTTACGGCCTAAAAGGCCAGGCTCAAAACAGTACATATAACAGTGTGCTACATACAATTTTACAACTCGGCTATTTATTGTCTGATTGTTATGATTTTTTTTAAATTTTTTGACAAGAAATTTCGTACAATATAGTAATAAATAAAAAGGATTAAAATGAAAATAAAAAAATAAAATACGCAGTTACATTACAAAAATTTGTTGTTCTAAAAGAAAATTCAACGTTTTTTTTTTACTAGTTCTAGAAAAATTTTGTTTGGTAACAAAATATGTTTTATTTATTAGACTGTCTAATAAAGAATAAGTACTGAAAGTTTCAATGACCCTGCTTAAAAAATAAATTACTGAGCCTGAACATATACATATGTGCACAGGTGCTATTTTCCTTATTTTCTAATTTATGAAGTGTAATCTTATCTTCAATTGACTTCATATTTGAAAACATGTCCAAGTGGATGGCAACAGTACTTGAAAAGTCTAATAGATGTCACACTCACATAGCAAACAAATAGTATTAAAAAAATTAACTAAAAACTAACTGATTTCTATATTTAAACAGCAATATTTACAATGTTTATGCACATAAATGCTTATGAAAAAATTCTGCATGAACACCTTTCTGACATTTCATACTGAAGTTTCTTGATCTCCTTCTCTGTTCCTTAGTACTACAAACAGAGCAATTTTTTTCTTTTTTGTCTTGAAGCTTTCCGATTCCGAATTGCGCAACTGGCATGTCTCCTCCTCCTCCTAAATTTGGTGGTACATTTTTAGTCAATAGCCATTCCTCTGAAAGAGAGTCTATTATTGAGATAGTAAAATTTAATCTGGACATTGGCTTTGTAATACAGTTGATTTTATATAGAATATAAGCATTCAACACTATCCGTGAAAAAATGTTAAATACAACCTTCCGCCAATATTTTACCGAACGCCTTTCATCTAAATATGCGTAGAGCATTTGATCTTTTGAATCATTCCCCTCATGTTCTTGTTATATTGGTTGATTATTTTTTCTTTCTTTTTTATGACTAAATTTTTACCTCGTAATCAACTGGTCTCAATAGTCCCTACATCTGCATTTGAGGAAATAAGTACTACCTGAGATTTTTGTGAGGCCTTCTCTCTGTAGGCTAAACCCAACAATTCATTGCTCCTGAGGTACTTTTTTTCACCAACTTTGTATTGTCTTGTTAGCTCTTGAGGTAATCCTATTCTGTTTTTCCTAATTGTTCCAGTCAAAAATGTCATTTTACTGTACAAATAATCAGCAAGAGGAATGCTTGTAAAAAAGTTATCTACAAAGAGATGGTAACCTTTGTTGAGGTATATACCCATTTCTAAAAGTTTTACACAGACCGAGTAGGCTAGGCCATGTTCCTTGATAACATTTTGGTTATTAGTGTTCTTTACACCTTTATAACAAAAAATTCCTAAACAGTATTTATATATGGAATCGCAAAGTACCCAAAGTTTGATGCCCCATTTGTGGAGTTTTTTGTTTGGCATATATTGCAGGAGCTGGGTGTGATTTTTGGTACCAATCAGTGATTCATCAATGCTAATGTTTTGATTAGGAGTGTAGAAATGGCGGAATAATAAGTTTACCTGGTCAATCAACGGTTAAAATTTTGCGTCGGGTCATAATCACGTGCCCCATGTTTACCAATGGCATCATTATTGACTAAGTGAAAAAATCGTAACAGTTCTTCAAACCTGTTTCCAGTAAACATTCTGTTGAACCAAGGGGTTGCCTGTGAAAATTTGGTGTTCCAATAATGGTCAATGGTGGGTTTTTTTTTATAATCCCCATATTCAAAAGAACGCTGTCATCTCGACTACACTGGTCTTTTGCCAAATTTTGTTTGCATTGTTAGCATTGAAATAAGCCTGAGCATATATATTTGTTTCTTTCACAAAGATTTGCAATAAATTAACAGTAAAAAACAATAATATATAAGTAATTGTTTCAGAGTCAGATGGTGGGACATGTTTTATTCCAGGGGATTCATTGAAACTAAAATTGTGGGAATAGCCTACATTATTGGAACTTAGGGGGCCCAACACTGAGAGGAACTCTAGGGTGTTTATCCTGATGCCCTGAAAACTAGTAGAACAGTTTCTGTTTTTTAAAAAAGCCCCACAAATGAGATGTCTAGCTATAGGCCCATATCAATAATACCAGTTTTTGGTAAAGTTTTTGAGACGGTGCTATTTAAGCAATTGTACAATTATTTTGAGTCACGTTCCCTCCTGGTGCCTGCTCAGTACGGCTTCAGAAGAATGAGGACTACTGTCTCGGCAGTGGATTCTCTTGTCGAAGTCATATTGAGTGCTTTTGAGAATAGAATGTCAACCTCTCTCTTACTGTGTGATCTCTCTCGTGCTTTCGACACGGTACAGCATAACATTCTTATCATGAAACTTAAACTGTATCAATGTACCCTAACATTGTCAATAAAAGTTGAAAATTTGTTAATGATGGAGTATCAGATGAGGGAGACAAAGGTAGTTGGACATTTGCCATCATTACGTGAAAAATAACAATACGACGTTTCGATTTGGTAAAACCCAAACCTTTTTCAAGTGCTAAAAACTAAATTACATCTACACAAACATGTTATAAAACTACGTTCTTAAACTAATAAACTTATCTACTTTATAATTATCTACATTTTAACCTAGATCCTAGAATGGAGTACAACAAAATGAACTTCTACTAAATATAAAAAAATATTAACAGGGTTAAATTAATATAGCCAATTAGGCGCTGTCAAGGTCACGATATCAACGAAAAATGTCAAAACACAATAAAATTAATATTCAAATCAGACTGAAATAAGATTACATTAACTAATCATAACTATATGGTACCTGAAAAACACTATTAATTTAAACTAACATTCAACATGCACAAAAAATTATATATATATATATATATATATATATATATATATATATATATATATATATGACTCGGAAGGACTGAGACTACTATTAAAATTACATTTTAACCTGAAAAAGACAACAATTATTAGGAATAAAACAATACCATAATCAAATATTACAAAAATGATGAAGTCTTACGACCCGCAGTGACGATGGCGTCTAGACGTCCCATGTACGAAGTGAGGATGATACCATCCAAATGCAGTGTCTACGAAGTTCCCTCCAAAGTGATAAAACACGAGGACAAGACAAACATACACACTACACTTCACGACAACCATACACAGACTGACGAGGTCAGGGACGTACGCTCCGAGATCGCCAAAAATGCGGTGACTCAGGTACGGGGACGTAGACTCATGGGGTGTTTAATTGTTGTAGGTGCAGGTGGTGTAGGATCCTGGTTAGATGATGTCATGAGTGTATTGAACTTTTTATCAAGTGTGATACTGATTACAAGACTGATTACTTGTTCATTATTTAGTTTCATAAAGGCACCTTCGATGAATTTACGTTTTTAAAAAAATGTGGTTCCCTGTGAAGTATTTTAGTGTTATCCCAGTTAAATCTGTGTTCATTGTTCCAGGCATGTTCAGCTAATTTAGAATGTGTAGTGTTTCCTTTTTTAGTGTTATTTTTGTGTTCTTTTAGCCTAACTTCCAGTGGTCTCTTTGTTTCCCCTATGTATTTTTCATTGCATTCACAAGTAATGCAATAAACTACATTTTTGGAGGATTGCTCCTCATTCTTTGGTTTAGTTTTAGTTAAAGACTGTCTTAATGTGTTTTGTGTGTTGAATGATGTTCTGATTTTGTATTTCCTAGCTATGCGTCTGATTTTTTCTGAAAGGTTAGGCGTATATGGAATGGACATGAATGCTTTCGGCTTTTCTGTGTCAGTGGGTGTTTGTTTGGGTTTTCTTATTTGTTTGCATTTGTTTATGAGAGACTGAGCGTAGCCATTGTTTATTAGATCTTTGGAAACATTGTTTAGTTCATTGTCTAGTTTAGTTTTGTCTGAGCATATGGCTCGGGCCCTATCAAAGAGAGAGAAGGCTACTCCTTCTTTAACAGTTTGTGGGTGGTTAGAATTGAAATTGAGGTATTTGCCTGTGTGAGTTTGTTTTCTGTAGACTGATGACTGATGTTTTTAGGCCATGTTTTTTTTCTACATTTACATCCAAAAATGATAATTTATTGTTTATTTCTTTTTCCATGGTGAATTTAATGGTGGGTGAAACCTTGTTCAAGTGTTTTAAAAATTCTTCTAAATTAGGTTCACCGTGACTCCAGCAGACAAATGTGTCGTCCACGTACCTAAGCCAAACCTTAGGTTTGAGATTTGAGGA
Source organism: Stictocephala bisonia (assembly GCA_035578905.1). Taxonomy (NCBI): domain Eukaryota; kingdom Metazoa; phylum Arthropoda; class Insecta; order Hemiptera; family Membracidae; genus Stictocephala; species Stictocephala bisonia. Next base: position 193,489 of record JAQJVL010001398.1, on the reverse strand, counting down.
AGCAATTGCTTGTTCTTCAAAATCTTCCATGTAGATATTGGCGTATAAACCGTATAACGCGTATAAACCCCTAGTCAATCAGCTCAATGACTAGGGGTTTATACGCGTTAAAGAAACGGAACACATCTTTGAATGCTAGTTGATTAGCAATAGTGTAGGTTTTCAATCGTCCCTTGAAAGCGGTTTGTTTTTCATGGATAGCCTCGGCCAGTGATTGTAGTTTGAATGTTTCTTCTTTCTCTCCATCCACATTGTTCTGTGGCGAGTTTTCCAACGTTGGATTATCTGGTTTGTTTTTATTTTTGAACTTGGGGTTCTCAATTACAGTACACACAGAATCTGAATCTGAACTTAGATCGTCGTCATCGTCTTCTTCTTCTTCTACTCTTTTATCAGTTGGACTCAGTTGTGAATATGAGGGACTGTCTGGAAAGTGAAGTGGAGATCCATAAACGGGGCTGTTTGGTATATTCAATGACGATTTCTCGTTAATGTTGTTGTTTTTTTTTTTTTTTTTTTAGGTGAATATGTTAAATCGAAATCGAGATCATCTTCATCCCAACTCTGATTATGTGTAGACTCTGGTGAATGAGGTGGAGATCCCATTATATTTCTAATTTTATTCGAATCCGAATGTACAACTCTTTTTGGTGGTTCAAACATGACTTCTTCCTTTTTAGGATCGTCTAAAAATGACAAATCGAAATCAGATATGGCATCTCTAAATTTAGCTTCGTTCCAATTTAGATTTCTACGTGCTTCTGAGATTACGTTACCCAATAATTCTATAACATTATCTATGTCAGCCTCCCTCAAATATGATTCAGGATCAGAACTATCATGATCTTCGGGCTTTGACTTAGGAGAATCAGGTAGTGGGCTGATTGGAGAAGGAATGGGGGCTGACCAATCTACCTCAAAGTCAGGAGAAGATACTGGGGAAGCTGGTAGAGGGCTGATTGGAGAAGGAATGGGGGCTGACCAATCTACCTCAAAGTCAAGATGAGGAGAAGATATTGGGGAAGCATCATCTAGCAATGGGCTATTTGGTCGCTTGTTTGTCTTGCGAGCGTAGGCTCTGGGATTGATTGGTGTCGTACGTTTACTTTTCACAAAATCTTCATCGTATGTCTGGAGTGGTTTACAGGCCGGCGATTAACTTTCGACTTCGGATATTTTGCAACAAGTTCGGATATTTCAGGACCTGAGGCTGGAAGTCGTTGAGCAAAACGTTCCTCTATTCTTTTGATTGTTGGATTGGACACAACGAAATCCGAAGGTAGCATCATCCTCCTTTGTTTGTGGTCCTCAGATTTTACATGGGAAACCAAATTAGACTTTTTGATAGTCTTCTCACATACCTCACACAATACCGATTCTGTGGAGTATGGATGCATCATTGCCCTTCGTTTATGAACCCTCGATTTTACATGTGAGGCATATCTAGGTTTTTCAATAGACTTTTCGCATACCCAACACATTACCGATTTTTGACTCTGTTGCGTAGCATCGTATTAGAGTTACACTTTTTGGATTTGCTGTGTCTAAGCATATTACGAATAGAAACTTCGGTGTCACATATAGTACATGCCTGTTTTGTAGCATCATTCGAAATTGAGCTAGTCTGAATATCTGGAACTGCAGCCGTTTGCTCAGGAGAAGAAGTCGTGATGCATCTTTTCGATTTACGATGCCGTGACATGTTGGATGCAGTCACTTCAATTCCACACTTTGGGCCTGGTTTCTTTTGCGAATAGTTTGATGCCTGGTTGAGTACTGGCATTGCAGTGTTAGGATTATTTGAAACTGCGATACTCAAACAGCGTTTCGATTTACGGTGTCGTGACATATTTTTAGCCTGAACGTCAACACCACATGCTGGACAAGTTTCCTTCTGAGGACATACAGTGGTGGTTGAAGGAAAAGGTCCGAGCGCTAGCACCGTTGATTGGTAGCCTGTGGACGCTGCGATACATGTTTTCGTCTTACGATGTCGAGACATATTTGATGCATGTACAAACGCATTGCAAGTAGGACATTGCTCTTTGAAACCATATCGTTATTACTCAGAAGTGCTGATGAGTCGACACGACATTAGTCTTATAAGTAGCCATTTGCATGGAGTTAGCTGTCTCCTCTGACCACCCTGAACATTTGTCGTATTTTTGAGTGGAAGAGTGAAGAAACGACGAAGCCATATCGTTAGCACTCAGAAGTGCTGATGAGTTGACATTAGTCTTATAAGTAGCCATTTGCATGGAGTTAGCTGTCTCCTCTGACCACCCTGAACATTTGTCGTATTTTGGAGCGGAAGAGTGAAGAAACGACGAGGACGATGAGAGAAGATAAACGTCACCTGAACGACACGTAAACGAAACCTGAACGACACGTAAACGAAAGCTAAACGACACGTAAACGTCACCTGAACGATACGTGGACGAGGGAAGATAAACGTCACCTGAACGATACGTGGACGAAACGTCACCTGAACGATACATGGACGAGGAAAGATAAACGTCACCTGAACGAAAGGGAAAGACGACGATGAATGTTGTTGCTGCACCACATACATATCGTTAGCACTCAGAAGTGCTGTTGAGTTGACATTAGTCTTATAAGTAGCCATTTGTACAGAGTTAGCTGTCTCCTCTGACCACCCTGAAAATTGATCGTATTTTGGGGTGGAAGAGGGCAGACGACGAGGACGACGAGGGAAGATAAACGTCACCTGAACGATACGTAAACGAAACCTAAACGACACGTAAACGTCACCTGAACGATACTTGAACGTTACATGAACGATACGCGAACGTTAAGGGAAGACTTTTTTGAGTATTATGGAAGATGTGAAATTATTTTATTAAGGTGATGAGGGACGAGGGAAGATGACAGCTAAGTGACGGAGCAGCCGCATCCACCACCGAAATCTCACGCAAACAACCGCGCGAATGTTATCGTGTCAAACAACCCAGCAGGGAATAGGTGCCGCGATCGAATCACTTATAATGTTCCACAAACACCGCACCGCCGGGACTGCCTAAACAGCGCTCCGCGGGGTGCCGCGATCGAATCACTTATAACACCGCGCCGCCAGGACTGCCTACACAGCGCTCCGTGGGGTGCCGCGATCGAATCACTTATAACACCGCGCCGCCGGGACTGCCTACACAGCGCGTGCTGCGATCGAATGACTTATAACACCGCGCCACCAGGACTGCCTACACGGCGCTCCGCGGGGTGACGCGATCGAATCACTTATAACACCGCACCGCCGGGACTGCCTACACAGCGCTCCGCGAAACGATGCTACTGCCGAAATCTCGACCGGCGTTCTGGCCGGATTCACCGCGCGACACTCGAACCTATTCACCGCGCACCAAAACTAAAACACAACTTTCAATTCACGCCTAGCACTGCGCCACAAAATTATCAACCATCTGAGCAAACTGGGAAATTATCAATCTAAACACATCTAAGCATATATATATATATATATATATATATATCGAAATTCAATCTCTGGGCCAGGATCGGGACCGAAATTCAATCTCTGGGCCAGGAACGGCAAATCCCTTCTACTCATGTTTGTGTAGATGTAATTTAGTTTTTAGCACTTGAAAAAGATTTGGGTTTTACCAAATCGAAACGTCGTGATTGTTATTTTTCACGTAATGATGGCAAATGTCCAACTACCTTTGTCTCCCTCAAAAATTGAAACACACTCTTTTTTACCAGGACATAAGCGACTATTTTCATCATCCTCGTAAAATTCTTTTACACTATTTTTAAACAACTTCACTTATTTTGTTGCCACCATTTATTTTTGATAGATGTGGTAAGATACCTTGATCCTTTGTTAGCTGTTTTGTTAACTTTACCATGTATTCAGAAGCACCGAATTCCTGAATTATTTTTTGCTTTGACCATGATCTTGGCAAGAGACTAATTATTTTAATTTTATCATCTTTACTAGAATCTTTGAATTTTTCTTTCAGTTTGGTAATAAGTATGTCATACTCACTTTCTATATTTTCTGTACTACTTTGACTTGGGGCTTCTAAATCTTTATGGAAAGATTCTTTCAATTTTCTCTTAACTGCACTTGTAATTTTATCAGTTTTTCTTTGTAAAGCTGACAGTCGCTGTTCTGTGTTAAGCTTACTTATTTTACACAAAGGAGATAGTTCCGAAGTTTCACAAATGGATTCTACTTGATGCAAAGGGTTATCCTCAACTAATTCAAAAGGCTGAGGATGGAATTCAGGGTCATTTTCAACACAATCCACCTCTTCTTCAACTGGTTTCTCAACAAATATTTTTGTTGCACATGTTGGACATAGAGCTTGTCCAGGAATCAGGTTGATACCTACATTTTTTCTCTTTGAAAGGTGATCCATAAGTATTTTACGCAAACCATTCTTAACTGGTTTTTTGTGGCAACCAAATGGGTCACAACATTTATTTCCCATAAATTTGGTTGTATTTGTCTAAATATTTATCTTTGTGGTAGTGGCAAATATTAGTAATTTCTTTCAAAATTCTTAATTTTAGCAAACATTGTTCTTCAGCTGACAAGTCACTCACCCTAATTAATTCTTGAGGCACTTCTTTCTTGTAATGTTCTTTATGGCACTGTTTACTTATTAGTTCACCCACAAAACAACTCATATTTAATGTTATTAATTTTAAGCTAAAACACTACAGAGCATTGGCAATCCAAATTTTAAACAACACTGACAGGAAATGATCACTAGTCAAAGAACTATCACCAACTGAGCTTCATCTATGTCCAAGCATTGAATGTGAGGGGGGGGTTCATGTCACCACTTGCAGGGACATGCAAGTACAGACAGGCTGTATTGACAGTTGTCTACACCTCAATCCCTGCAAAACTCTCATTGACTTGTTGCAACATTATTACCAATTGTGTAAGATTATGAGTAACTATTTTAAAATATTTCTCAGGTACTAACATATATTTTTACATCATGTATTTTATAAAATGTATTGAATAATATTATATTTTAGAACATAAATTAAAATGCATATACATTTTGACAGTATAATAGATATAAGCAAAATTTTTTTCCTAAATTGCGCAAGTGCTATTTTGTGGTTATGAGTATTGTTTATTTATACCATTATTTTTCTGGTTTTAAATAATTTTTATTGTAAATCCTAAGTAGGTTTAAATAAGGAATATAATGTTTTGAGCATTAAATATAAGTTTATTGTTATTATAATGATTTAAACAAGCCCTTGTTTGCTAACTTGGCACGCACACACGAGAAAAAGGGTAGCGCTTTTAACTGAAATTCAATGCAGTATATCTCTAAATGTAGTTAAGTCTCAGTCATAATTTTTTTATGAGATATTCCTATTTGTATAAAGAACATTCTGTAAAATTTTCATTCAGTCCCTTTTTAGTTATTAACCCTAAAAAATTGACATTATTAGGCTTTCGGCCATTTTTGAAAATCTCTAGAAAAAAAAGGAGAGCATTCTCAGGGCTAAAACTTTTTCAGTAGGTAGTTATATTAGTTTTCAACAAAGAAATAAAATATTAGTAGTGAGTCTCTTTTCCTTCTTAAACTTTTATGGTCTTAAAAAGTAACAATTGATGATTTTCTTCCGAGATTTTTCAGAACAAGTTTGACTGACTTTCTTGCACAAAAGAAACATTATTATAATGTCAAATTGAAGTTCATTTTATGCTGAACATACTGGTTTTTGGATTATCCTGATATCTTTAAAAATAGCTTGGCAATTAAACTTTTCTCAAACCGCGTATTTTACTAAAGTCTGCAAAACCGCCATTTTAAAAATGGCACCCAGGAAAAAACTATGGCTTGTAAAATTTTTTCAAATAGTGTTTTATGATTGTCTACCCATAGGGAACTCATAATAAAAAATTAGGCAAATTAAAAATGTTGAGCAACATGACCTGGGTGATTTGAAATGGATTGACCCCTACATCTTCTTCAGCCGACTCTTGAAGCGTAAGTCCAGGAGTTGTCACGCCAAAGTTTCCACTTGATTGCCTCGGGGTGAACTGATCCTTTAAGAATAGTAGACTTTTATAGTATTTCCATTCCCCCGTGTAGTCCACACAGTTCTGAGCATGACCAGATTTCGGCTTTGGAATCGATGCCTAGACAGTTCGGAACTTGTCACGTAACGTTTTCCACTTGGTTTTAACTGCATTTTCTGTAAAAAAATTAATAATAATAACATACAGTTTTTTTTCAGATATTTATCTACTGGACAGTCGTTTAGAAGCTTGGCATTTTCCTTTCAAATGGGAGCGTCAACCGTATCAAAAATTGTTGATGAAGCTGTTAAAGTTATATGGGAATTACTTCAACCACTGCACATTAAAATTCCAGATGAAGAAGATTTCAAAAGATTTGTTAATGACTACTATAACCTTTGGAATTTCCCAAACTGTTTGGGCTGTATTGATGGAAAACATGTCCGGATAAATTGTCCTACACACTCTGGTTCTTTGTTTTTTAATTATAAAAAGTTTTTTCTATTGTTTTACAAGGACTTGTCGATGCCAATTATAAATTCATCAGCATTGATGTTGGTTGTTACGGGAAACAGAGTGACGGTGGAACATTTATATCTTCAAGTTTGTTCCTGCAGCTATCAACCGGAGGACTCCAAATTCGTAATGACAAGGCTCTGCCAAATTCTGATATTACCGTCCCGTATGTCATGATTGGAGATGAGGCTTATCCACTCCTACCAAATTTGTTAAAACCTTTTAGCAAAGACAATTAACAGGCTACGAAGCATATTATAATTCAAGATTGTTAAGGGCACGACGAACTGTCGTTTGGAATTCTCTATGCAAAATGGAGAGTACTAGAAACAACATTTTAAACTTCAGTCGAGTTGGCTGACGGCATTGTTAAGTGTTAAGCTTATTGCATAATGTAATAATAGACATAGAGGGAATGCAACATGTCAAAACACTTGCCACCAATACCTGTCTCAAATCGTAGATCTACTGGCAGGCTAGACAACCGACCAAAAAATATACGAAACCTGTTTAAAATGTACTTATGTCAAAACCCATTGTAATGTTGTACTCATGTAAATAAAACAAATTTTACTTATGTTTTGTGTTAAATTCTTGAGCAATTTCACTCCACAACTTGTCTAACACAAATCTATTGTAGTGATTTTTATCACACTTTTCCCATAATGCTGGTCTTATAAAAACTTGTGATATTAAACTGTCATAAATGTTCGTAGGCTCGATACTAACTGAGAAAAAGGATTGAGCTATTATCGCTGCTCTCATTGATGGTCGGGAGTCGGGACCCAAAAGCGAATAACAGCGCAGCTTTGACGTAAACAGGTCCATTAGAAAGCACGTCTGTATTATCTACGTGTTGCTATGATCGCAGCTTGTATTGCTAATCGCAGCTCCGACATGAACGCACCCTAACAGATTATTAAAAATCTATCGTATCGTACTATCTAAAATTAAGATTTGTAAAAACCTAAGAAAACCTTTTAATTAAAATTTAGTCATTATTAATATATACGAATAATAATATATAATAATTTATAGACCTTCCCGGCCATGAATGGCTCGCCATGCCCGAAGCCATATTATGTTCTTGCTAGGCCATTAAAAAAAAGGCTTTATGCTTTGAGGCTCTGCAACCATGTAGACTAGGTATGAATGACCCAGCAGGGTCATGGGCAAGTAAGCAGTGCAATGTTATTTAAATGGTTGCATGACTGAGTATACTCATGTCTAACTTATAGTTCACCTTCACTTATGGTGTTATGAGTATGACCTTTCTTCGACATTATAAAACGCTATAAATAATGCTGAGTGGTGAGCCCTACAGTTGTCTAGCAACAGGACAACTTTATTATGTCCCCATGGCGGAGCTGATTTTTGGGAAGGACCTGTAGGGAACTGGTATGAAAGTTAGCTCTTATTGATTGAAATCCATAAAGGTATTTGTTTTCTGGATAAAAGGCAACTCTTTGAGATTTGTTGGTGGATCAGTAGTGTTTGTAGTTGTTCATAACAGTGAGCCCCATATTTACTACCAAAGCCAAGTAACGCTTCATTTCTTTTTTCTTACATCAGTCCACTTTGAAAGTTTGGTAAGTGTGTTCATAGTAGTAGATATTTTTTCCCTGTGAATTGGCATAAGCATTTGTTTCTTTCGTTAGCAGGCACTAATTAAAATTTTTAAAAAATAAATACAAATATTGGATTGGGATACTATTTCGTGGAGGCAAGTTTTTCCCACCTTTGTTTCTAACTTGGAAACTTCCAGCAATGTCAACAGGATCTTCAGGTGGAAAAACCCTAACCCAATTACTAACCAAAGGAGACTGCTTTGATGGGCTCTGAGGTGAAGAAATTGAATCAGAGGGAGAAATAGAATGTATATTCTGTTCATTATTTCTGCTAGAAGGTGCTGGTTGTGGGCTTATCGATTAAAAGGGAATAGACCTAGGTCTACTTCTACCTACAGTTTGGTCAGAATCAGATGTGTCAATATCACTTTCAGGTTGATATTCCTCACCACTTCCCAATGAAAAATCAACACGTAAATCATCACTATCATTTGGATATTCCTCAAATTCAGTATCAATATCCGTAAAAGTATTTTACTATCACTCTCAATATCTGATTGTTCATTTAGTTTGTATAACATATTTCTTATTGCACTAGAAATTTGTATTTTATCACTTAATTCACTCATTTTTGTGATTAAGTGAGTGAATAAAACACAAGATAAATCAAATTTATGATGTAAACAAACTCCAAGTGGCAATACACTGAACAACTGGTCAGTGTGTTGAAAACTAACCAAACGCTTCTAAATGACTGTCGTACATCGGTAGTCTTTGAGCAAAGATGTATTCCTTAGAGTGTAATATGTTCCGCTCTTTTTCTAATTTAATACTATAAAAAAAAATACTTTGTAATATTCTGTAATTTATAGCCACTAGTGAGTTTTAAATAGATTGCGTACCTGATGTAAAATAATGTTAAATAGATTGCGTTGCGCGATGTAAGCACCTGGAGGGTTAAACTGATAATCTTGCTGATGGAAACTCGCATATGCCTTCTTCATATTCTGCCTTACCATCGTTAGGTCTACAGTTGAATCAACTGCCCTTAGTGATGTTACAAAATGATAATATTCACTTGGTAATGACATAAGAAATCTTGCAATTTGTGCTCACTGACTCACCAACAAGAGCCAATTCTCTAACAATTATGTCAAGTGAGTTACAGTAATCTGCCAACAATTATTGGTTGGGTTTATAATTTATTTGTTGATATCTATTCAATAATCCAATTACTCCAGCAGTAGTAGTCGTCTCATATCGGTCTTTAAGGGTTTTCTACATCTCGTAGGCATTTGTATTTCTTTTACTATCAAAGTACTCGTTGTTCAAATGGGTTATAATTAACCTTTTTGCTGTTTTATTCTCTTGTATCAATTTTGCCAGTTTTCCCTCTCTTATTCTTTTCTGATCTGCAGTTTTACTGTCTGAAATATCTTCAAATAATTTAACTAGCTCTTCAAATGGCTCTCAACTAGGTACAATAGTTCTCTCTCATTTTTTTAATTGTGATTCCTTTGACTAATTTGAGGTTGTTTGAAATAATGCAGCTGACAACGCAGTCAAAACTATAAACTTAAGCGCAGATCCACAAATAGGTCAGCACTTTAAATTAATTATATTCAGTATTGAGGGCGTTTTGAGAGATTTTTAAAGCTTATTGCCTTTTCGGAGGACCAACTAACATCCACGTTAGTAGAGGAAACACTACAAAATACGTTACCACGAACGATCACAGGGAGATGCGTTTTATAAGTAGAAAGTAATGAAAAAGAACCAACTGTACCTTTTAGAGGAGATAGTACATATCTTGGAGCGAAGAACTGAGAAGATGAGAGTTGAGATGACCGTAGAGATGGATCCACCAGGCCTGGGGTGTCGATGTTGTCCAGCGGTCAGTTTTGAGCACACCACAACACTGTTAGAGTTTACTTTGAATTAAATGTGGAGTAGATTGAGAGTAGAGAGATTGAGAGACGAGAATAACACGATCACTGACTAATGAAACCAAAATTATTCACTATAAGAAAGGTCACGGCAATCGCGACGCCGAGCGAACCGTTCTGCATAGCATCATGAGTTCAACTGGGGTTTTAATTTTAGGTATACGGGTGAAGCGTGTTGACGGGGTTCACACCACCGGTTACAAGGGTTAGACAATGTCACCTGATATTTGACTTTTGGCAAGTGCATGTGCATAGAGGCCAGTAATATTATTTAAATTTCAATGTAGTAACAGGTGAATATGTTATGAGTATGTGATTAACAATTTATGCTTAAGAGATTATAAATACAAATAAGAGGAACAAACTTTTTAATTACTGAATTATGAATTACAACTAACTATATGTACAATAGCTTATACTAAGTACGGAACATACCGGCCGCCTTGAAGTACTACTTCAACGAGAATGAATCACATAATTAATGTCCTTTGAGTTGGGCGGCAGGCCGATCAAATTTAGGTCTTCTAATTAAAAGGTAATGGGAAGACCTTGGCTGCAGGGCGTGTTAAGGTTCCCTGAGCTGTCTTCAGTTTGACGACCCGAACCATGCCGTCTGAGCCAGGATGGACCGCAGTGATGCGATAGAGCGGCCATGTGAGTGGTGGAGTGGAGTTGTGGACCAACACCAGATCATTGACCTTGAGGTTGTCTTGTGGAGCAGTCCACTTTGAGCGTTGAACTAGAGTGCAGGTACTCTAGTTGCCATCTATGCCAAATTCGTTGATGGAAGGCTTGGATGAGCTGCCAGTGATGGAGACGATTAGAGGGCACTTCTCGCAGATTAGGTTCTGGAAGCGCTGCAAGTGGAGCACCGATGAGGAAGTGTCCAGAAGTTAGAGCTGAGAGTTCTGCGGTGTCCGTAGACAGGGCCGTCAGAGGACGAGAATTTAACATCGCTTCAACTTGCGTGGTAAGTGTGATAAATTGAGACAAAGTGAGTATAGATTCTCCCATAACTCTTCTTAAATGGTGTTTGGCACTCTTTACTGCGCTTTCCCATAAGCCACCTTGATGTGGTGCAGCGGGTGGATTGAAATGAAAGTTGATGCTCAGACAACCGAACCTACCAACTTAGTACGTTTTGGATTGGTTTCTTCTTACCTGTCATAGTTTCTTTTCCCACCATTTCTACTCTTTGTTGATGAATTTTGTGCTGGAATATACTCTTCATCTTCAATGGATATTGAATGGATATTGAATTATGGATATTGAAGATGAAGAGTATATTCCAGCACAAAATTCATCAACAAAGAGTAGAAATGGTGGGAAAAGAAACTATGACAGGTAAGAAGAAACCAATCCAAAACGTACTAAGTTGGTAGGTTCGGTTGTCTGAGCATCAACTTTCATTTCAATCCACCCGCTGCACCACATCAAGGTGGCTTATGGGAAAGCGCAGTAAAGAGTGCAAACACCATTTAAGAAGAGTTATGGGAGAATCTATACTCACTTTGTCTCAATTTATCACACTTACCACGCAAGTTGAAGCGATGTTAAATTCTCGTCCTCTGACGGCCCTGTCTACGGACACCGCAGAACTCTCAGCCTAACTTTGGACACTTCCTCATCGGTGCTCCACTTGCAGCGCTTCCAAAACCTAATCTGCGAGAAGGCCCTCTAATCGTCTCCATCACGGGCAGCTCATCCAACCCTTTTCCATCAACGAATTTGGCATAGATGGCAACTAGAGAAACCTGCACTCTAGTTCAACGCTCAAAGTGGACTGCTCCACAAGACAACCTCAAGGTTCAATGATCTGGTGTTGGTCCACAACTCCACTCCACCACTAACATGGCCGCTCTATCGCATCACTGCGGTCCACCCTGGCTCAGACGGCATGGTTCGGGTCGTCAAACTGAAGACAGCTCAGGGAACCTTAACAGCCCTGCAGCCAAGGTCTTCCCATTACCTTTTAAAATTAGAAGACCTAAATTTTGATCGGCCTGCCGCCCAACTCAAAGGACTTTAATTATGTGATTCATTCTCGTTGAAGTAGTACTTCAAGGCGGCCGGTATGTTCCGTACTTAGTATAAGCTATTGTACATATAGTTAGTTGTAATTCATAATTCAGTAATTAAAAAGTTTGTTCCTCTTATTTGTATTTTTTAATCTCTTAAGCATAAATTGTTAATCACATACTCATAACATATTCACCTGTTACTACATTGAAATTTAAATAATATTACTGGCCTCTATGCACAATGCACTTGCCAAAAGTCAAATATCAGGTGACATTGTCTAACCCTTGTAACCGGTGGTGTGAACCCCGTCAACACGCTTCACCCGTATACCAAAAATTTTAAAACCCCAGTTGAACTAAATGATGCTATGCAGAACGGTTCGCTCGGCGTCGCGATTGCCGTGACCTCTCTTATAGTGAATAATTTTGGTTTCATTAGTCAGTGATCGTGTTTTTCTCGTCTCTCAATCTCTCTACTCTCAATCTACTCCACATTTAATTCAAAGTAAACTCAAAAAGTGTTGTGGTGTGCTCAAAACTGACCGCTGGACAACATCGACACCCCAGGCCTGGTGGATCCATCTCTACGGTCATCTCAACTCTCATCTTCTCAGTTCTTCGCTCCAAGATATGTACTATCTCCTCTAAAAGGTACAGTTGGTTCTTTTTCATTACTTTCTACTTATAAACGCATCTCCCTTTATGATCGTTCGTGGTAACGTATTTTGTAGTGTTTCCTCTACTAACTTTGGATGTTGTTGGTCCTCCGAAAAGGCAATAAGCTTTAAAAATCTCTCAAAACGCTCTCAATACTAAATATTGAAATTTTATTTCTTTTTGTAAATATAAAACCTTTTTTGTAAATATAATGTTTAATTTCAAAAAGGAAATGAAACAATAGTGTATGTATAAATAAATACAGTATACGTTACAATAAATACATAAGTTGGACATTTATTAGACAAAAATATACAAATCATGAATAACTACCAAAAATCTAATGTCTTATTATCATATTTTACAATAATACTGTCAAGGTAAAATGAAAACAAAAAATTAAACTATAAAATACACAACCAAATTATAGCTATAAAGAGTAGGTAAAATTGTACATTGAAAACAACATTAATATAATATTGTACAAATATGGCAAATTTAAAATTGTATTTAAGGAAAGGGAATATAATGAATTGTGGGAGAATTTTAAATCGGTAAAATTAATGAATGGCAAGACAAGGTAAACTAGTTCGTATTGGCATTTGTAAATTCAATCTGGTGCTGTCTTAAACCTAAATTTAATTGCAAAGTTTTATTTGAAGGGGTCCTTGAAAGGGTTACGTAATGCCCTCAAGTATATGAAAATAAAATATGAAATAATATTTAAACTGCTTTTGATAACACATATAAGATTTATTCGTATTTTAGGATTTCTTACAAGTGGTACGGAGTTTTTGCCACTAAGTTACATTTTAGTTGGAAACTTTCAAGTTTCTTGCGTAGGTCAGAATCCATTTTACGCAAAATTAGAGCTGATAATAGTGGGTTACTTTGAGTTGAGACGTCACAGTTTAGTGCTTCGCTGTGTTCATAAAATACATTTACAAAAGTGCGTAAGCCACGGATTGATGCTGAATTTATTTCCGGTAAATCAATTATTTGGTAAGATGGGAGATTGTAAGTCTTCTCGGTTGTGTGATTTCTATCTCTTAGGAGTTGATAAGCAACTAGATAATTAGCAGTTGTGATACTCAAAGACTTAATTAGGCTCAAAGGTTTCTCCGGACAATACAGACAACAAATACTGAAATTTGGCTACGTTTGTTATACTTGCATTTCTATGTACACTTGAGTCAAAAAGATTTATAAGACTGACCCATTGTAAAGAGTTGCCGTCAAAGTGTTTAAGTTCCAATTTTGGCAATCGAACGTGTGACACAATGGAAGAGGATGTAGACCCTGGTTCACTGTGAGCGGAAGGAGTTAAGGGAACTTCCGGTGGAGTAAGTGACTCAATTATGCTTTGAATTTTAATAAAAGTGTAATAAATTTCGTCTTGATCGTCGGATAGTTGAGTGACAGGAGCATCTTCTGGTGACAAGCTTTCCAGAACTCTATTTAAATTTCCTTCAAAATCAGACCGTTTTTTCTTTATCTCATTAGCATAGCTAGCAAGGTCGAGAATTACTTGAGAGAGTGGAGGTGGAAGGGCTTCTATAGCCTCAAATGAGGAGAGAATTTTAGCATACCTTGCTTTGATCAAATTGAGTTTGATCTTTTTATATGTGGCAAACTTAATTGTACCTGGAGCCATTATAATTTAAAATAGTAAATTAACTAGCATATAAATAATCACTTAGAGATTGAGATACTTGAACAAAAATTAAGTGAGGTGAGATTGTCAATTGACAGTTATCTACTTTGAATAGCAATAGTATAAAAAACCATGTTATGAGCTATTCAATAGAAGTATCAAAGAGACAGTACAATTATTTAATTAAATGAGTTAATATCCTTGTTAGTGAAACATTCAACTATCTCGTTAGACAAGTAAGTTCAGCAACAATATAGTTTAGAGACAACAAATGAATGTAAAAAAACATAAAAGTTACCCAAACTGAATGAAAAATAATCAGTAAATTACAAGAAATATCAATCCAGTATTAACAGTGATAAGTGTAAATGACACAATTGCAGCAATAGCCTAATTCATAAAATCAAATGAGAACCTCTAATCAATAACATACATATCAGTTAATTAGCATTCAAAGAGATGTTAACAATTAATTAGTAACGTATGAATTACAAATAATTAATTGAAAACTTTGGTGTCAAATAGTGTTAATTGACTTTACTATGAATCAATAATCATACATGTACAAGATAAAAACAATATTGAAATATTTAGTCAATTATGAGAATAAATAAATAAAATCTTAAACTAAATAGAACAATGTTCAATTGATATTACAATGGTACTATACTATTTAAACAATTACATATTGCATTGAGTAAACAATGAATTAAAGTGTTGAGTATTTTTGTTACTTTTTGATGACAGTTTACGTTTGAACAGTTTTCGTCTGCTACTTTATTTCAATTGAGAGCTGATTGAGTACAAATATGACTGCAGTATGGGGGTGGTGTAAACCGTTATGACGTAGCAAGTGTGCAATGGTGGGTACGATAACCTTATTTCCGGAATGCACTGTCTAAGCATGTGCTTTCAAACAAAGACTTAACCACATTGGTATCCACAAAAAATCTGTTTTCACACAAATTTAAATATATTCAGAGTCACAAAATATTCACTTTGACAAAGTTAAATGAGATAAACCATAAATAACAATTATAACGCAAATGAATGATTGAAAATGAACGCACGTGGTATTCCTTTGTTTCACTAAAGTTACTGTTTAACCATAGAACTAATAAAATCCGGCCCGGAGGACCAATATTTAGTATTTGGGAGGGCGTTTTGAGAGATTTTTAAAGCTTATTGCCTTTCGGAGGACCAACTAACATCCACGTTAGGTAGAGGAAACACTACAAAATACGTTACCACGAACGATCACAGGGAGATGCGTTTTATAAGTAGAAAGTAATGAAAAAGAACCAACTGTACTTTTAGAGGAGATAGTACATATCTTGGAGCGAAGGAACTGAGAAGATGAGAGTTGAGATGACCGGTAGAAGGAGATGGGATCCACCATGCCTGGGGTGGTCGATGTTGTCCAGCGGTCAGTTTTGAGCACACCACAACACTGTTTAGAGTTTACTTTGAATTAAATGTGGAGTAAGATTGAGAGTAGAGAGATTGAGAGACGAGAAGAAACACGATCACGTGACATAATGAAAACCAAAATTATTCACTATAAGAGAGGTCACGGCAATCGCGACGCCGAGCGAACCGTTCTGCATAGCATCATGAGTTTCAACTGGGGTTTTAATTTTAGGTATACTGGGTGAAGCGTGTTGACGGGGTTTCCACACCACCGTTACAAGGGTTAGACAATGTCACCTGATATTTGACTTTTGGCAAGTGCATGTGCATAGAGGCCAGTAATATTATTTAAATTTCAATATAGTAACAGGTGAATATGTTATGAGTATTTTTTTATTTTTATTTTATATACGGTATACACCATTTTTACAATAATAAATGAGTATAAACAAAACAGTTTTGAAAAACTCGACTTAAGGTTTACGAATTAATGAATACATAAGATAAATCTAACAATAAGTGACCAGCAATACGCTACTAAATAACAGAAGTGCTAAAAAAAAAAAAAAAAAAAAAAAAAAAAAAAAAAAAAAAAAACTAAGCCATAGGGATACCAAAGAAATAATAGGAATTGAGTACGCAAAATATAAAGAGAACACTACACCATAACCATACTCAAGTGTATAGCAGGCATAACAATATATACTCCATTACTAGTTTAAAATATATATAGAAAATAAACAGTAACATATCAAAAACAGAAAATGAGTTGCATTTTCCGATGGATTTAATCGTTTTTTGAACCCTTTTTAACGATCTTAGGAACACCTAGTACAGTACTTTATCGTGAGATCATGTTTCCTGAATCAGTTCTCTTTTTTAGGCTCTGTTCTTAAATCGTCTAGATGTTTTCTTTCCTGTAGTGTCC
This sequence comes from Stictocephala bisonia, assembly GCA_035578905.1. Taxonomy (NCBI): domain Eukaryota; kingdom Metazoa; phylum Arthropoda; class Insecta; order Hemiptera; family Membracidae; genus Stictocephala; species Stictocephala bisonia. Next base: position 176,758 of record JAQJVL010001398.1, on the reverse strand, counting down.
TGTCACGTGGATAAACTGACATCACAAAGTTGGGGGTTAAGACTCTCTAGAAGAAGACCGATCAGAAATTTTTAGAAGAATTCATGACATCTTTGCTACTTCCCAGAATAACTTTGAGGGGTCTAGGTATCTTGGCTTCAGAGTTGCATATGAGAAAGGATTTAAAACATATATTATCGGAAGAGCAGAATTTGCTCACCATACAGGATATAAGATTGTTGTCATGCTCAATTTCATGAAGAAAGTCCTTAGTGCTGCTTTCGGGGAGGTTGTACACTATGATGTTCGATGCCCGGCGAGACCTGTCATAAATTCGGCCAACATGAACTCAACATCAACTTGACTGCCAGATACCACCATTTTTGTATGGCCTTCAACTGGTCTTCTAAGTTATCCACTCGGTTTCATATTGGCAATACGGGGCTCAAAATTGTCCAATTTTTTCATTTACGTATACTAGCTCATTTTTTATAGCGCTTATATCTGAAGAAATGTTGCTCAAGCTATCCAACTTGGTTAAAAATAAGAGACATTTGGGAAGAGAAGTTCGGTCAAAGCGAGAATCAATAATAGGTTGCTTACCGCCACCATCTACACAATCATCACTCTGCAGGAGCCACTTACGGTTTTCACTGTGCCTAGGGGTTTACCAATCTAGCATATTCAGTATTTGATAGCTTAGCACAAACCGCGTGAAACCAGCGAGCGCAGGGCCCATCACATTGAATGCCTTTATCTTCTTGTAGAACAGCAATAACACAAATTGGACAAATATGTTTTGCCATGGCACTTTCGGAGCTACTCAATACATATTTTGGTTATGTTTGGGTAACAAATATTTGAAAGCATAAATAATTATTATTTGATAATAACTGGATTTAAATCGATAACAAATTAAAAACTGAGTATTAAATATTACTTTAACCTCCTGAGACCGCTGATTTTTTTTTACTTTTCTAAGCTGAAACCCAATGTACTTATATAAGAACATTACCACTGAGTCCTGGCAAAAACTCATAGCCAATCACAACGTAAGCCGAATGTCCTTCTATAAGCCGCTCTAAATAAACAAACCGTCTATGGCTAAGTAGTTGTTATGGCGCCGACCAGGATTGTAGCACCAATTCAGGTGGTAGTTATAGTGATGAGAGGTAGTTCTTCATGTCACCGATGCCAGAGCACTCTGCATGGTTTGATCTCTCTGTCATATCAATGATGGCGTCAGACAGGAGCCGGTCAAGCGAAAGTAATTCCTCGTTTGTAAGTATTGAAAGTTAAAGATCTTCATTCATTAATCAATTGAAATGTTGTCAAGACATGTTACAGTTACATTTGCATGTGTTTATTGATAAATTAACACAATTATTTGTATGTTAAATATATTGTTAAATTATATGTACTTATATAAGCACTTTGGTCTCAATATCATGAACCGGGTATTTCATGTCATTACCTTCTAAAAGTACATTCGGCTTCAATTTAGTCAGATCTACGTTTGGTCTGTGAAAGAAATGAAGGTATGCTTGGCATAACATTTGTTATGTCTGCACTTCAGTATTCCGATAAGTGCGGATTGTATTGGGAAAAAAATATAGGGTGCCTTTGATAGCTGATGCTATGACAGAGATAGATATTTTTTTATAAGAGGCTCCTTAAAAGTGGTGTTTGATAATGAGGTATCTGATGAAATGATGAGATGAATGACAGACTCTGGAAAGTAAGGCCTGTTCTAGACAAAATCTTAGCATGATGTATAAAACAACCAAGAAATCAATTTTGTGTGGACGAAATGATGAAGCCCTTTTAGTGGTAGATGTAACATGAAACAATATATGCCAGATAAACCTAATCCGGTGGGAATAAAGGTGTTTGTCTTAGCAAACCCTAACTGTGTGGTTGTGATTTCACTGTATATCAAAGGCCAAAATACGTTCCCAGATGAGATGAACCAAGGTTTTGGTTATCAGCAAGTTCTGTATTACACTTGACAAGATCGTTAGTTCCTGGACACATATTATATCATGACAGAGTGGTTCACTTCAGTAAAAGCTAGCAACGAGCTGAGTAATAGGGGGCTTTAGGTGCTCAGGAACTATAATGCAGAATCGCATTCCTAAAACATAATGACCTCATAAAAGATAAGACTTTTAAAAAAGGAGAAAGAGGATTAACCTGTGTTCAGGGTCCGTGAAGAGGGGGCGTGCGTCATTGCTCTAACCCAAAAGGGTTTATAACGACCATTGGTAATGTTATCAACACATGAAAGAAAGACCCAAAGACTGATTTTTAAAATGGAAAAAGTAAAAAACCTTTGTCAATGTTTCTCAACCGAAAGGGTTACCCATCGTACAACAAAAATGGGGACGTAATTTGGCCAACACAACTCTACCCCCCTTTCCAAAGACTACTAAAAGGGGCCCCCTTCGTGCTTTTTGGGCATTTTTTTTTACCGGGGTGTAATAACGCTTGGTTGCAGATGAATTTTCAAACAAAAATTAACTAACAAAAGACATCCCCTCAACGAAAAAATTAAAAATTGAATAGGGAAAAACAAATTTTAAGCAAACAACACAAAAGATTTAAAAGATGAGGAAAAAGCAAACAAGGCTTGGAGGGGTGGAACGGGGGAGGGTGGGCTACCTTCTTTAAAGAAAAAACAAATTCACCCCTATGGTTCAACGGGAAACAAAAAAACCGGGCACTAAATTCAAAAAAGATTTCTGTATTCTGCATACGGTGCAAAGTTGTATCTGTGCCTTATGGGGGAACCGAAATTGCTTCAAGAAATTTCATACACGTAACTTGCAGATGTTAAAAGCTTACATATAGAGCCTATTTTACTATAAAGTATATTTCTTTATTTGTGGTTTTTTTTTAGTAAAATAACTTTGTTTAGTTGAAATGTTGTTTACTTATTGTACGCCTTTTAATGACCGGGATGTCCTTTATAAGGACATCTCAATATTAGTTTTAAAAGGTGGATAATATTTTTTTCTCTATTTTTCCCTTTGTTTTGGTTACATATTTAGAGGGGTATTTAACATCAAAACCTTATTATTACAATTTTTAATTTTCAGGACTGAAATGGTTCTGAAGTAATTGTCCTTATAGAAGGACATTCGGCTTTTGTCATATACTCGTGTTCTGACAAAATCTTAGGACTCAGTACAGTTAATACCTATGTCCTTATAAAAGGCGGTTAGGCCCCAGGAGGTTATAAGCAAAAAAATCATAAAAAGTAAAAATAATAACACAATTAAAACTTAAATTTGATCATAAAAAAGAAAATCACTTAACTCACAAACAATGTTAGATCAGCTGTGTAAATTGTAATTTTACAATTATTAATAAAAATAATCAGAGGTATGGTGATTAACAATTTATGCTTAAGAGATTATAAATACAAATAAGATGGTAACAAAACTTTTTAATTACTAAATTATGAATTACAACTAACTATATGTACAATAGCTCATACTAAGTACGGAACAAATTACTTAACACTTACAAGAACACATATTTGTTACAATGTTAAGGGCAGTCCGACCCGCATAAGAGCTCCATGTTAACTAAATGTAAGATATCTCAGAAACCATTAGAGATAGAGGCCTAACTTTTTTTTTTTTTACAGGTGTGGTCTTTATCTAGTTCCCCACACAGGGTTTTTTTGTTTTTCTTAGTAAAAGTGATTTTTAAAACTAAATGTAAAAATGGTTGTAAAAAATAAACTTTTTTTCCCTAAATTATTTTTTTACTCAGCCCTGACAAAAAAGATATTGCAATAATCCCTGTGTCAGGAACTAGATATTTATGCCAAGTATAAGCAAAACAAATTTGGTGATGATATCTCTAATAGTTATTGATCCAGCTTACATCAAAGTTTAAAAAAGTAACTTTTCCGCAATCGTTAAAACAAAATTAACTTTACTGAAAAAATTTCATTAGGGTGAGGTGGGGTAAGTGCACTACGTAAAATCGAAAGTTCAACTTTGACCAAGTCTGAGCACATCATTTTTAATGGTAGAAGACTTCATATTTTACCATGCATTTTCAAGATTGTTCTCTATTAGTCTTGAAATTTTCATAAAAATAAAAATAAAACTCTATAATTTTTTTTGTTTAAATTTTTTCTACCCAGTGTATGCACTTTGCCCCAAGTAGTGGGGCAAGTGCATTTCTGCCTCTATAGTCCCATGGTAAGTGTATTAGGGAAAACAGTGGGGTTAGAGCATATAGAACTTTTTGAGAGCTTTCCTAACACTTTTTACAGAACTGAATTATCTCTTACAGTTTTTGAGAATACGAACTTTTTTCAAAGGCGAGAAATCTTGTTTTAAAAATGCTTAAAAACGTAATTTTGATTTCACTTACCAAATTGGGTTAATCCATCTCCTGGGTAGGTGGGAATAAATGTTTTTGATAAAAATAGGTATCCTTAAGGTGTCCTTACACTTTTTAAACATGAAAAACTGTTTTTTACATAGAAAAATAAAGTTATAAAAAACACTCACTCACTCTAAAAGTCACGTATTTTTCATATTTACACATTTTGTGTATTTACATTTTTTACATTTATTTCTACTGATGTGGTAGGAGGAGAATTGTATGTTAAAAACAATTTCTCCTCTGCGACCCAGTGAAGGTTCTGGTAAAATTTTTATAAATATCTTCGTCTGTTACCTCGCTCACGTCCTCATTATCAGGGAAGTTGGGAAGATGCTTATCTTCTTGTTCAGGTATTTTTCTCACATACCTTACTATTGGGTTACCGTCAGTATTAATTGGATTGAAGTATCCCCACAAAATGTTTGGTATGTTTTTTTGTGGCAAACTTTACTAAAACCCAGTCATTAACATTTTCTTACATTTTCAGGGTTGATTATACTTCTGTTTTTTTTTCATATTCTTCCCCCTTACATTTGGACACAACCTCATTATCCTTGACTCGTCGTTTCTGGGCTTCCGAGTTTCGATTTTCTGAATTAGAATCTTCCATCTTCTTTTTTTCCCCTTTGGGAAAATTTTGTTTTTCTTTGGTCCTCTTTTTTTTTTTGTCTTTTTGGTTTTTACTTTTTCTTTTTTCTTTCTTCCCTTCTTTTTTTTTAAGTCTTACAACATTTTCAGGTTATATCTCACCCCTTAGCATTCTTTTTTTTTAATTTTTTGTACGGGTAACTGTAAAATTTTTTAAAGGGGAAAATTCTTAAAAACAAATTCTGTTTTGACACACATTCCTTCATTTTCACAGCTCATGTTTGGGTGGTTTTCTTATACGGTTTCCGCTTAGCTCAGACAGTTTGGGCTCATCACTGAAGTTTTTGAGGGTCAGGATCACGGGATTACCCTAATCTTCATTTCTTCTGTTTGAATCTGTTGTTTTAGATTGGTGACTTCCCACCTTTTAGGGCTGATGGTTCAAATTTTGATTTTGGGAATCACATCTGCATTAAAAGGATGGATCCCTCCTTTTTAAAACCGTTGGTAATATTTTCAGGTTTCAGCTCTTGCCAAACTTTTCCCAGTAAAGGAGGAAAATACTTTTTGGGTACTTTTGATGCTTTATTTTGTCTCTGCCATTTGACCAGCTCTTGGTCCCAGAGTACTCTTAAAGGATTTGATTACCGCAGAATCAAGGAGGTTGCAGAAGGTGGCTTGTGTGTGGAGGCAACTTTATTATTGTATCTGCTCTTCAACTGCCTTCTGAATTAAGATCTAAGTTTATGTGGGTACTGTGACCATCATAAATTATTATTACTGGTCTTTCTGGCCCAATTACTCTTCAACAAGGCTTCTTTCAAATAGTTTTTTAAACACATCAGTTCTCCATCCAACCATTCTTTGTAGCTGCGTAGGTAGTTCCAGGATATGCTTGTGCTTGAGGTCCACTCGTCCCACACATGTTTTGCCCTTGAAAACAATGAGTGGGGGTAACTTAGCTCCTGCTGCACTACACCCTAGTAGGACAGTTATGTTTTCTCGTCCCTGGAGCACTTGTTGTTTCTCGTGGCTGAAAGCCCCTATTTCCCCAACAACCTTTGATTTTTGACGATCCAGAACAGAAGCCGGTCTCATCTAGATTCCATATCTGGGTCGGAGGCACTTTCAGGCTCTTCTAAGGTATCTTTCAAAATGTTAAAATATTCATAAATGATGAAAGGATCACATGCTTCTTTCTACGAGGCAATTTCAACATTTTCAGGTTTCTTAATAGAAAGACGGTGACGCTTTCTAAAACCAATGAACCATGTCTTTGCCTGGGGTATTGTTTTTAAAATTATTTTTGATACCATTATCTGCACATACTGGACCAACAAGTTCTAAGACTTCTTTTCTGTCAATCCAAATCCGTATTTTTCCGAAGGCACTTTATACCTGTTACTAACTTAATTTCTCTCTTCTAAGGGGATGTGTTTACCCCTTCCACCAGATTTAGATTTATTCCCTCGTCTGCCTCTTACATGGTCTGGATATCGTTGGAACAGGTATTTTATATATTTTACTAGCTCTTCGCAGTCCACACTTCCCACTTTTAACATCATCCACAGCTTTTTTCAAGGTCCTCTTTTGAATAACTTAAGCCTCTTATTGTCTTTCTTTTATAATTTACGCAGCCAGTTTCAAACCAATAAACTTTAACTAGGCCTACTTTAACTAGCTGTTGTTACGAAGCTACTTGCTCACATTACAAAAGAGTACGGTAGGCTACCTAGAAAGCAAAGAAAAATTATTAGTAAACAAGCAAGAGCAAACTTAAATCATATTAGGCTAGATAAAACAAACATGCAGGAACATGAAATTAAGCATAACATTTACATGGTGGGGGCAAGTGCATATTTGGTGTGTTGCACCTTGCCCCCCATCAACAAAAATAGGGGGCAAGTGCACAACAGCCCATTAATTTTTAAACTATAATAGATGGAAACTAAATCCAAACGATGACTGAAAAGTACACTTAAAACTGTACAAAATAAACCAATAATAATAATAATATAAAATTTTTTACTTTTTTTGTTATGTTTTAAAAAAAAAACCTATACGATCTTCCCCTCATAGGAAAAATTACATGATCGTTGAAAAATTGATTCCACATATTTAAATCATTCCATGGAAATTTAGCTTTATAATGTACATGAAGTATGATTAAAAAGGAAGCTTTTGCTGCAAATCCTGGTTCTGTAGGGCAAAACGTAAGCGATTGAGATACCTCGTATGCTCTTGCCCCATTTACGCTCTTACCCCACCTCACCCTACTTACAATATAATGTGGCTAATAGTGTCCTGCACTGTAGGATGGGTTATCTTGATCCTCCTGGCCATCATACAAGTCCTCCAGTTTTCTTTTGGATAGGCTTCTTTTTTGACGAATTTTTTTTTCCAAGTCCATCGCAGCTTTCTCTGACTTGCGTACTCGATCTATATCAAGTTTTTTCATAGCATCCACCATATAACGGCCGGCTTGAAGTCCCAAGTGCACCAGAAAGCTGTAATCTTGCTATAGTAACCATCATTGTATGACAATATAGCTTCAAATGTTCCAAATTTCAGTGTTTCCAGGGATACAAATGTTCTTTTGGGGACGCGAGTCCAAATCAAGTTATTGAGGGTTCATTCGGATTTTTGGGATTTTCCGGAAAGAGCACTTTCCAGAAGTTCTGTTTTAGATAGGTCTCTGAAGGTGTCCTTTTAAACGCTAACATAACTGTTTCTGGTAAGTGGACAGTGGTTTTTTTATGATCATATGTATCTTCTTTTATACGGAGCATGGTTGTAACTTACACATCAAGTATCTGAAGTCGCAGGGCACAGGTTGTGGGTTGGGTGGTCATTGGTGACCTGGACATGAAAGTAACAGAGCCCATACAGCAGTTTTCATGTCTGAAACACTTTTTTGTGTTTCTTCGTATGGCTAAGCCATAGAACACTTGAAGCTTTTGAATAGCTGTATTGGTCAAACGGTCTTTTCCGCCCAGTTTTTGCCGTCAGAAAGGCACTATAGCCTTTTTCTTTTCTTTAACTTGCGTAGTCGTGTGCCCATCCGTTTCTGGATGTGGCCTACACATTCCAGCTTTTGTATAGCTTCATCTGGAGCCATATGGCATAGAGGTACTTACAGTCAAAAAAGCACTTGTATCACCGTCACCCAAGTATTTGGTATACTTTACATTGTACAGTGAAACCGACCTATGAAAAATTTTCAGTGGCTCCATCGACCTCCATTTCCTCCACTGGTTCCTAGGTAGTTAGCCTTACAGGAGTCTAAATGGTTTTGGCTTCCTCTGCCAGGACAAAGGCAGTTGTTTACTCATAATATGAATGTCCAAAACTTTGGCCCGTATCCACTGAACGTTACCAATACAATGCCGTTGAGCGAGACGTGGCCTCTTTTCTGCTAAGACCCATCAACGGGCAACACAGAGTTGCCTACTTTCTGGGTCATCAGTCTCATTGACAGCTTCTTCAACTGCTGTTTTCATGGACTGTTTGCAGATGTCCTCACAAATATGGCCTATAGAAAGCCTGGTGTTTATTGAATTTCGTTGGAGGCGCAGGTAGGTTGAGTATTCCGCAAAGGGACTGCGATGAAGTTTCTCCTTTACCAATAAACCCGCATACCGTACACTAACCTTAAATTTAGTTCAAAAAATGTTTGACTAGCTTTTAGGCCTAATTCATTGTTTATTTGGGGCAAGCATACTTTAGAACAGTTTTCAAAGCTCGTATTTGAGAGTTCACATGCTGTGCAAGAAATGCTAATTTTGGTTGCTAGCCCAACCAGTAACTTGCTTGAGATCTTTAGGGAACTATGGCAATGCTTGCATACTGCTACTTCCTTGAGTACACTTTCAAACTGGACTAGGTTTACTATACTGAACTCAAGGCTATAATTTCTTACACTTTCAAACTGGACTAGGTTTACTATACTGAACTCAAGGCTATAATTTCTTTTGTCATAATTATCAAAGTTCTTGCCAATCTTCTCTTTGGACCTTGATGTAGTACTAGGCCTACCTTCTGGGTCAGGAGTGTTAGGGCTATGATGTGTTCTGGATTTTCCAACAGGTTTCCTTACTTTATAACAAGCACCTAGAGATCCAACCTTCTTCTTGTTTCCCATAATTTCACACTTCAACTAATATTTATTGGGAAATAGAAATAACACTTTTTAATTTCATCAAAACTCAAACAAAATATAACCAAAATAAATAAAGTAAACAAACACTGTCTAACTGCTGTTATTTCGTCTGTCATTCAGTGTGACCAACACAAAACTACAACAGAACGAAATTGTCTCATTTCCATGAATAATCAGTATGTATGAAACACATTGTTACAAGAGGCTCAAAATCTCGTCTAAAAACTGAGTGACATGTGTTTACAAATTATTTTTTTCGAATATAAACAATTTTTTGTATATTAAGTGTTGTATATCATTTTAAAGAGGAAATTTCAAAGAATAATATTCAACCAAAAACTGAAAATCGATTAAAATAAAATATTTTCTGGTCAGACTGCCCTTAAGGAACACATCAGGTCATTTTGACGGCGTTGTGCATTTGTTGTGTTTTTTACTGTTTTATTCTTTCAAAAGCATAGTAAAGTAATGGTAAATGAAAAAAAAATATCCATTAAATTAACAAAAAATGTTTATTAAAAATAACTTGTGAAATATTTATTACATGTTTTATTTACTATTTGCTGTACATTTTACAAATGCTCAAAGAACATAGAGGAAACATTGTAAAGGCTAAACAAAGTTATATGGATGATAAAATTTTTAACTCCAAAAACGTCTGTAAGACATCTTGGAATCTAATTAATACAAATATAACAAACAAAATGAATGCTGTTAAGAACATTGAAGAGATAGAGATAAATGCACAACTATGTAAAGATCCTATTGTTATTTGCAATGCTTTTAATGATCATTATGTCAATGTAGTTGAGTCAGAAGTCATTCCAAAAATAAATACACTTAATATACCTGTACCCAATTTTGTAAGGCATAATCAAAATTTGAAATTCCGATGTGAACCAATCAGTGAGACAGATATCAGTAAAATAATATCCAAATTTGATAATAAAATTTCGTCTGGCTTTGACGACGTTCCTATAACTGTAATAAAATATGCCCAAAATTCACTTCAAAAGCCCCTTGCGCACCTAGTTAATTCATCTTTCATATTCGGCATATTCCCAGACAAATTAAAAATTTCAAAAATAAAACCACTGCATGCAAAAGGAAATTAATTACATATATCTAACTATCGCCCAGTGGCCTTGTTACCTGTTATTTCTAAAATTTATGAAAAGGCTATGTATATTTTTATAGGTAACTCGTCAACTAGGTAAAACTGGAAATGTTTTGACACAAGCGATTTCGGCCAAAAAAAATTTTTTTTCTCTTGATTTCGACCTGCTGATCACGTATCCGCAAACCGTTTTCCGCGAAAACCGCCCCTTCCCCCAGAAAAATCGGAAAAACCCGAAAAATATTGAAATAATTTTTTTGGCAGAAAATGTCATGTGGCATATCAAAATTGACTGGTTTTTTACGCTGAACACGAAAATGCAATCGGATTTTCTCTGCGATCAGTATTAAGCGGGTTAATTTTCAAGGTTTTGGCCGAAATCGCGCGTGGTTCATCTCGGCGGTATCCGAACCGACCCGTGGCTGACAAGGTTAGGTTAGTTTTCTATAGTTTAAACTGTTAAATAACCTAACCTTTTCAGCCCTTTTCGGCCGAAATCGATCGTTTACCACAAAACCAACCTAAACTACCCTAACCTAACCTTTTCAGCCCTCCTATACTGTCAGTGAATGAAAATAAGGGTACCAACCTAATATTTTGGAGGATACAGCAGAGCAGCAGCTCTGTAGAAGGCGTGTGGCCTCTCCTCCAGGCTGTACGCCGTTTGAAAAGATGCTCGGCGAGGTCCCTTGAAATGTGCCGACGCGCGTCCGTACTTTGGGACGTTGGCCCGGATATCGCGCCAGGACCTTTCAACTGTGTTGGTGTGGGCCCTGGTGGTCGGATCGACGAAATTTTTCGAGTGGTTTATCGTCAAGTGTTCAAATTGATAATCACTGAGCGTTTCGTACGTCCGCCAGCAGTCGGTTATAATCTGGGTGCCAGGGAGGACCCACCGCCGGATTATTTGTACTAAGGTCCTCGCTGACCTGTCAGGGACGGGCACTAGCAAGGTCTTCTTGTTGCTCCGCTGAATAACACCCAGAACCCACTGTCCCTTGACGATCCTGCCGCGGTTGTATTTACGCTTACCAAATTTGGCCTCGTCGATTTCAACAATCTCACCGGGGCCACCTAGCTGAACGTTTTCCCGCTGCAAGTGATTTAAGATCACCTCCCGGTAAAAACTACACCAATCAACGACGGTGTGAGAGGTAAGATGAAGAGTGTCTCTCAGGAAGGGGTACCGGGGAGGTTCTCTTGTCAGCAGGGTGAGAACAAAGTTGAAAATGGTCCTGTGCGGTAATCTTGTATTCCTGAGCCAAGAACCGGCGCGCGCCAAACCACGCCACCCGCAACGCTTCAGTTTTTGTTTTCTGACCGACACACTCCTCGAGCACCGAAAGTAATAATCCTCACCAATGGAAACGTGTCCACCACAACGGGCACAATTAGTTGTGCGCTTTACAATACCGTGTTCGATGAAAAACTCTTGTAACTGATGTTCGTTTAATGCCACAGCGTCCCAATAGTTAACTTCACAGCCCTCACAAACCATCGCGCACTGAAGCAACACAGTCACTGGCAAACGACTGGCCGCGAGTGGTGAACACGAGACTTTGCAGAGAGGAAATGCTCCCCCCACCACTAGCACTCCATTATGCGAAAATCACCGAGCGTTTCCGACACAAGCTGATACGAACATTGGTTCGTTGCTATAAAGGTGCGTTGTCACTGGTGCGGCCAGAGCGATAGTCGTTGTACGATTATCGGTGGACGATCATCGCCGAGCGATGATCGTTGCAGTGGTCATTGTCACTGATGTGATTAAATAAACATTAGTTCAGTTGAGGTTTGACTGTTGCTAAGTGAAGTACTGAATGATGAGTATAAAGAAACGGCTACTGAGTTATTTGTTAGTTGAAGATTTAGAAGATGAAGATATTTTAGAAATGTTAAGTGTACCACGACTTAACACACATAATATATTCACAAAGAGAACAGAAGAAGGTTACTTCAAAATATTAATAAACAATCATTTGCAAGCTGATGAGAGAATGTTTTCTGAGTTCTTTAGACTTTCCAAAGTTCAGTTTCAGTTTGTGTCTAGTTTAATCAATGAGGACCTTAAGAAGTTGTCTTCAAACTACATTCCATATCCAATCACAGGAGATGAAGTTAGCTGTTACGTTAAGGTAGGATATATTTTTTATTCTTATTTAATTTTTGTAAAGCAATGATTTTTTAGAATGATTATAAAAACCCATATATTGTAATAGGAAAAGGTTCAAGTAGAGCTTTTGTTTAAAGAGTGAGAGTATAAAGGTTTTATGCTTCGGTTAGGTTTAAATACATCTTTGCATATAAAAACCCAGCTGCATCATGTTGGATTATTTAATTGCAAAGATTACCTAATACACCTGAAATTCAAGAATATTTCATAATGTATGGGACCAGCAAAGGAGGGAAGGTTGAACAAGGGAAAGTAAATTCATTAACTGAGATTGCTCATTTTGAAAATAACACAATTTTATTAACACAAGAATAAACAAGCAGACGCATGAGTTCTGTTCTGGTGTTCAAAATGATAAGTAAAAGTAATTTGAAGAAAAATAAACCTGATGTGAGATATAAACTCCGATAAAATAATTATCAAATACACTTAGTCTCTTTAAATCAAATTAAATCTCAATAAACTAACTCATGAAGTTAGTGAACATTGGAGATTTTCCACTGGGCATATTGTATGGATCCATAATTGTTGTACTCTGATCATACTGCTGGGTAGATAAAGTTTGCCCACCACACTGCTGAGTTTGGCCATATTGGGACGTTGATGACATTAAACTGGCATCAGAAGACGAAGGCGAAGAGATCATAAACATTTGGTTATTTGCAGATGTTCCCTGACGTGACGCCCACATATCGGATTCTATATTTGAAATTAAAATTAATGTTTCCAACTTAGCTCGCTGTTGCAAGCTAGGGGGCATCTTTTGAACAGTTTTTGCAATGCTTTTAAAAAATAAAGTTATATCGTCTGTTTCTTCATCCTTCTCAAGCAGATTCTTGATCATTGTATCTCTCTCTTTGGAGCGTTTTTTGATTGCAAAACAAACTTTATCGCGGAAAGTAGTTTTCTTTGGCAGAGTAGTTTCGTTCTTAGACAAGACTTCTTTGGTGGACACTTGTTTCAGAGGCACAGGCTGAGGCGAGGATCGAGCTGCTGCATCTGTTTGCGTTTCTTGCTCAATTTCAGATACATCGAAAGGAACTGAGTCATCATTTTCGTCATAAGCACTCCCTTCGTTGTCCTCGGTGATGCTGCAGAAGCTTCTGAAAACAAATAAAAAATACTAGGTAACCTGTTTCTCGTAATAAAAGATTTAATAATGAAAACATGAACTGCTAGGCCTTTACAGTTTACAGTTGGCCCAAAGTATCTGTGCGCGTGGAAGGTACACTACTGACCAGAATAAAACATATTCTCAATACAAATATTGATATACCATCAACGTTAACCCTTAGTATATTATTTAACTTACTTTCGTTTAACATCCGCAGAATGGAGGAAAGCAAGTTGTTCTTGTAACTGCCACTTCTTCCCTTTTTTACATGGTTGGGCCTCAGAACCAGTTTTGTTGTTTTCTCGCATCTTCCTGTCATGTGTATCTTTTATATTTCTCCAACGTTTCTTGCAGTCAGCAACTGAAAAAGACAAATATTTTTATGCAAGTTTCCTTTTAGATGCATAATTTAGATAGTATGTCATAGTTACAAAATAGTTGTAATTACAAAATTACTAAGAAATTTAACGTTACTTCTTGTTTTTTCCAGATTCTTGGCTACTGGAGAGTCATATCACTCTTTAAGATTTCAGTACGGGATTTCAGTTAGTGAAATAAGCCGTATTATAAAACAAACTCTGGCTGTTTTGAAGGAGAAGCTAGTGCCACTGTTTTTACCAAACATTTCTAAAGAAGGACTGGAAGAGAAGTCTAACGAATATTATGTAAAATGGAATTTCCCAAACTGCATCGGAGCCATCGACGGAAAACACGTACGAATCAGGTGTCCTATGAAGTCTTCCTCTTTGTACTACAATTACAAAGGGTTCTTTTCTATAGTATTGCTTGCAGTTGTTGATGCTAACTACAAGTTTATGTTTATTGATGTCGGCTCCTACGGGAAAGAGGGAGATAGCGGGATTTTTGAAAAATCTACCTTGGGGAAAGCGTTTTTCAATGGCACTCTACTTCCACCTCCACGAAGGCTTCCAAACAGTCAACTTTTGCTGCCACATGTGTTGATAGGAGATGACGCATTCAAGCTACATCCTAATATGATGAAACCTTACCAAAAAGAAGATGCTCTTGCAAACAATATTAAAGGCACGTTCAATTACCGGTTGTGCCGTGCTCGCAGAACCTCTGAAAACGCCTTTGACATTTTGAGCCAGGTATTTCGAGTTTTTTATACTCCAATCAATCTACTCCCAGAAACTGTTGACAATGTCATAGTTGTCAGTTGTTGTTTGCACAACATGATTAGGGAAGGCTATCTCTCTCGTAGTGGAAGAGCGAACTACGAACTTGACCCAACCGAGGCCCTACCGACAGAAAATTTGATCCCCCTAACTGGTGGTTATGCAAACGTTAAGGGTTTCACCGTGAGGAGCACTTTTGCCTCATACTTTGTGGAGGAGGGGAAAGTAAGTTGGCAAGAATCAAGTGTACACAAAACAGACAGATCCTAAACCAACATGTCTTGAAGTTTACGCTATTGGTTTATTAACGAAACAAACATTTAAATGTTCATTTTTATGTCTTAATAAAAAGGTTTTGCTGTATTTTTGTTTCTTTACTATCACAGTTATTTCTTGTAAATTGAGTGATCACTTGGCATACCGCTTAAGGCGAGCCACTAAGGCCTACCTCCGAATTGTTAAATTCCTCTTTAGGTACTCTTGTCTAAGAAACTACTTAACCTATAGGTAAAAAAGGTATAGGTATAGGTATGAAATATCATCCAAAAATTGGTAAAAATATCGCCCCTATTTGCTTCCCGATAGGAATAATTAAGTTTGGAGACCTCCAGATATAGAAAACGAGTATCATCAACTACAGTTATTTTTTATTGCTTTTTTAAATTTTGTAAGGCAAAAAATATGATATTTTCTGAAAGAAAGTATTCTAAAGTATTAAAACAGAGCATAATCAAACTGTGGGGGTTATTAGTTTGTTATATTAGTTAATTATGTGAAATACACTTACCTGATCTTCCAACTTCTTCAGATATAACCACCCAAACATTGTCTTTAGCCCTTTGGTCCTTATACTGGGGATTTCTCAGGTCATAAATCAAAGGGTGAGGAGAAATCGCCTCTACTAGTTTCTCGTCTTCCTCAGGTGTAAAATTTAATTTTAGAGCTGTTTTGGATGACATTGCACAAACACACTTACGCACTCAATCAAACTCGCATGTGCACCCCTCGAAAATCGGCCAACGACTGCGATTATGACTGCTCCAGCAGCAGACCCGTACGACTGCAGTCAGCGACTCTGGCGACAGTCGCGTCAGTGACAACGGCGCCATTGAAGACAATGCACAGCAGGCGCTCTACGATTATCGTCCAACGACTGTAGTTCAACGATTATCGTTCCAGCCGCACCAGTGACAACGCACCTTAAGATCAGCTGACTTTGAAAGTTGACATTAACTCATCTCAGTTTATAATAAATTGGCGCGAAAAGCTAAGATTAACAGTGCTATTAACAGCAGTATTTGCGTGTTTTAGTAATTAATTTAACAATTTCTTTTAAACCTCGATTACATGATGAGTAATTACATGTTTTAATTATTAATGAATTAGTTCAATCTCCATTTGAATTACTGTTTTACTCATTTGTTTATTTATTTTTATAGCATGGATTTCTTATTGCTAGATGTGCATGGAGTGACTTTGATTTTGGGCTCTTGAATGTTTTTCTTGAGCATGTCATTTTTGTTATTTTAATTTAAGTTTTATGTAGCCTATTGTACAATTTTGATTGAATGGCCAAATAAATACTTGTTGACTACATATTGATGTTAATGCTGCAATTGGATTTCTTATTTAAATGAGTACAATGTTTTCGTGCACAATTTGTGACAAGTCTTTTTCAAAACGATATAATCTTAAGCAACACTTAACTGAGCTTCACAAATGTAATTATGACATACCAAAAATAAAAAATAACAATTTTATTTGTACAATTTGTAAAAAGGATTTTGAAAATTTTTGTTATTTTGAAAATCACTTATCAAATGATCATGAAATAAATCTGAACACTGAAAAACTACAGTTTCCCAAAATAGATAACTTTTATGAATGGAAAAGTAGCATAGAAAATGTAGAAAATGTTTCCTTTATAAAAAAACCTCCGCCAAAAAGTAAAACCATCTGATAATTCTTTTGTATTATATTTTCAATGTAACAGATCTGGGATTTTTAAATCTAAATCCAAAGGTAAAAGAGAAATTAAAATCCAAGGCTCATGTAAAGTTGATGGTTTTTGTCCTTCTCGAATTAAAGCAAAAGTAAGTGACAATTATCATATACTTTTTTAACATTTCCTTAAGTATTACCGCTACAATAACATCAATCTCTTATATCAATCCCTCTTGAAGTTCGGCGTGATCTTGTTGACCTCTCCTTCCTTTTCAAGCTGATAAATCCTTTTCATCGACTGTCCTGCTCTGCTCTCCAAGATTGAGTTCAGGATTCCACGCGTCACTAGGTCAACTGAGCTTTTTGTCCACAAACACCACCGTGCCAACTACCTGAAGTTTGGACCTGTGGCAAGATTGCATCAACTTGGAAACTCCGTCCCTACTGAAGTTGATTTCTTCAATGACAGTCTTAGCACTCTAAATCGGAAATTGGTTGCCTCTTCAACATAGGACATGCAACCTACCTAGCACACATCCCTAGTTACCTCCACACTTGTTACCCACTTTTACCACTTTTTAGCTTGTTTTTCTTTTGATACTATTACTCAATTATTTTGTTTCTTTACATTGTCTACTTAATTGTACCACTATGTCTTTCTTGTATTATTGTATTATTGTTATTTTTTTCTGTCATCAAATTTATGTATGTAATGGCATTGCCGTTGAAATAAATAAAATAAAATAAAATAAAAATAAAAATAAAATAAATAAAATAACAAAACTGCTATTCTTTAATATTAAATAAATAATAACGAACCAAGCAATGCCACAGTCAGTTGCATAGTTTGGCACAGCAGCTCTTCGATTGTCAGTTGAGGAGCCATCCTCGCCAATGATATTAGCTGTGGGTGAGGGAGGGAGGGGCCAATAAATTTGTATAGGTTACTTGGCTTCGCTAGCTAAAGAGCAAGTTTAGAATGAGAGTGGCCGAATGTTTAGGAAGTAAAATAATTTGGCGAGCACGAACATCTAGTGCTTTAAAAACAGTCAACTGAGATTTGAGGTTATGTTATTGTTTTCAAAACAGGTTGTAGACCACTGGGTACGTAGCTTATTGATGTTGGACATTTAAACATCTAGTTTATATTCGTGATTTTAGTTTGTCTTTGTGCTAAACTTTTATACTATTCAATTTTTATTTCACAGGCATAAATAGCATTTTGTACCAACTCAATTTACTCAGCATAAAACACAGTAAAATTTATGTCTGTCAAATTGGACATTTTATCATTTATGTTTATCACAGTGTACACGTCCGTACAGTGACAGTGGTATTGACCCTCCCGCTCAACAATACATGTACAGTGGTTCAATCTTAGTTAATTTCACTTATCACGCAACAAACAATAAATGGACGGTGTTATGCAAATAGGAACCATCCCACAAATGTCTTTAGAGTAGATATGAGCAAGCAAAGTTAAATCGGTATATAAAATCTGTTTTCCTATAAAATAAATTTAAATCTTTTTATTTTATTAAAGTTATTTTTTTTATTAATTTTCATCATGTTTTTATATTTTTAAAATGCATATTGAAGTAATAATTAAGGAAAATGTGGATTGGTTCTTTTTTGTTTTATCATGAAAAAACGGCAAGAAAGAAACATGCTACATGGTTCTCTTTTGTTAAATTTTATTTATGGTTCCAGAAAGACTCATGGTACTTGGATCTTTTTTGTAAAAAAAGGAACTTGTACCATATCACATGCTGTTATTAGCCTACAAACACATTATCTATTGCAGTTCATTGCAATGAGCTACAATAGGACTAGGTACATATTATTCTTTGGTTACGATCCGATAGCTAAAGGTTTCAGTAGTCTATTTCAATTTCAAAATCAAGTTCCCCTCCAAAACCATCCACATCATCTTCTATTTCTGCGCTTGAGTAAAGGGATTTATAAAACCCATGGTAGTTTCTAGGTAGCAAGTGGAGCATGGATTTTAAATTTTTAAGCTTTGCTTCAGCTACAGGCTTTCCATTGGGCCATAATAGTTGAAGGTCCGCCAATCGAGGACTGCGAGGTTCATCTTTGCTGGGGCGCCCTTTAGTCTTTTTCTGTGCCTTAGTAATGTCTAATTCTTCATGAGGCCCATCAAATTTTCTGCTCACGAAAATGGACATTGGTTTTTCCTTTTCAGTAGAATTTCTCTTGTATTGAGCCAACTAACATCCTCTCTCTCGACAGTCTTTTTACGGTTTGTGACAGCTTCTTCCAGTGAATAACTTGACTTAAAATCTTCACTTCTCATCCGCACAAGAGTTAGTGGATTTTGCTTCTTGCACTTTGACATGATGGTAAAATAGTCATCTGGGCAATATACATGTTGCTGGTATTTTAGTGCGTTTTCAATTTTCCCAAAGTCATTGTCATTGGGTAGAAAACTGTGACCTGGCATGGGGAACCTATGTGTGATTGTTTTTAGTGTAGGGTGATCATGAAGAAGAGCTTTGAGCATCAAAACTACCTTCATATTTCTATTCTGGCCACCACACGAGTTGCTCCACAAAATCAAACTTTCTGTCCCAGCTGGAAGTTTATTTTGGACATGTTTTATGATGGCAGAGCTCACTTCTTGGGCACCTCTACCAGCTTCACCCTCAACCCAGGTATAACAGAACCCCTTATCCTCCTTGCCAGTGTGGATGCCACAGTTGTAGACCCACAACTGTCGTTTGTAGAATACTATGTTTGTAGGTATACGCGGTAAAGGTAGTGTTTTCTGTAAATCAAAAGTTAAACATTCTAGTGACGGATTGTCAGCAGCAGACTTCAGATCACTTTTGATTCTATTCATAGCAGTTTTGGCGGCAAGTTGATGTTCATCATACTCTTTCTGTATTTTTGACTTCTTCCTCATTTTGTGTGCTCTTAAGTTTTGCCACAAACATATCACACTTGTTGCAAGTATCTTTTTTCAAAGACTTGAATTTTAGGTTGTAGTTAGTATAAAATACTTTTTTGAAGGAGGATAAGCTTACAACTTCATTTTGTGACCTTCCGTCGACGTACAAGCCATACATTTTATTAATATTCATTTCAGGAGGCAGGAACAAAGCGCTTGTCTCCCCTCTTCGGTAATGTGAAGTTTATTTTGGTATTGCATCAATGCATTTCCTTATTTCATTTAATTTTTCTTCAGACATTGTGTTCCATCCTGCTTGTTTACCTCGTTGGTCGAGTAATGATTCAGACTTAAATTTTGATAAGGCCGTATTTATCCTTAATGTTGACAATAGTAGGGTTTTTGCAAACATTTCTCTGCATAATACAACTTTGTTTAGGCTATAAATAGGAGAACACGATTTAGGTCTAGCCTTTCCTTTATTTTTAACATTGAATTATATGATCTCTTTTTTTTGGAACTTCTTTTACACTATTACAAATGTACAGATTTTGTGCATTGTAATTTCCAAGACTTTTAAACTTTTCAAACTCTTTTTGGCGATCTGCAACACAGATTTTGTCCTTGCACTTATTTCTGCACTGGCAATCAACATCTATAAATACTTTTTGTGGCACCACCATATGGTTTTTTGAAAAATTAACATACTCTTCTCATTTGTACTTTTTTTAGATCTTTCAACTCTGGTTAAATTTCCGTACTTCCTCTTTCTACCTCTTTTAGGCCTGCCTGTGCGTTGTCGTTCATGATTTCCTGCATCATCTTGTTCTTCCTCACTACCTTGATCCTCTGAAACGATGATATCTCCCTCATTAGGATGAATAATTAATTTACTCACCATTTTCCTTGCTTTTGCACTCTCTTTTTCAAAGCTTCAAGCATTAACAATCCTCTTGATATCATTGTTGAAATTTATGTTTATTTGCTACCGCAATAACATAAAACTCATAATCAACAGTAGCCTAACTTCATTCTAATTTCCCAAAAAGAACCATGATACATGGGAACTCATTTCGATATTGGGTAATGAATATTGCAAAACAGAACCATGTCACAAGGTTCTGTAATAAAATGTGATTAGTTTGAATTCAAAAAAGAACCAAGTAAGTTGGGTCCAAATAATATTTGTTAAACATAAGGGCAAAAAGATCCAAATCACATGAGATCATTTTGTAAAAATTACAATGGCTGAAAACCAAAACAGCTGTTTTTAAATATTTTTTTAGATTTTTTTGTGAAATTAATATTCTTGGATCTTTTTTGCAATATAAAATTTTGCTTGGGCTGTACACTGTGGTGCCAATAAGTCAAATCCTAAAAAAATGAGGGTTGGTTCCTTTTTGCATAACACCGTCCAAATAAATACTGTATTAATGATTGTCAAAAATATAAATGGCTTACTCGTTCGTCAGTGACAGTAAAAATTATGAAAACTATTTTGATTGGTCGTAGATTTTGTTATGTTAATGAATGACAACATTAATCAATTATGCTATTTGTTTGGGAACAACCCGTACGTGGGCATAAATGGTTTTTAATCAAGAGCTACTCTACTGAGTATGTTGAGAATTCACCCCTGTTCCTGTTACAGTTTCAGGGTAAATTAAATCAGACAATAAAAGAGTTACAACAAGTTAAATGTCACAAAATAAATAATATTTAAAAGGATTTGTACAAATCTTAACAATGATTAAGATGTTTTATCTATTAACGGTGTACTTAAGATCTCCTCTTTTCATTAAGACCTATGTCATAATATTTTGGTAAAATGTCTTTACGAACTTCCATGTCATAATAACTAGTAAATTTAAAATGTCAAAGGAAACATTACAGTAGAGAGAAAGTAAAAAAATTGCATATACAGTAAACTCTGGTTAACCGGTTAAATACGATGGAAGGTGAATCCGGATAGTACAGAACGTAACAAAATTATAATTTTTAGACAAGATTATGCCACGCAATTCCTCCCGCGATAGCATAGGGCAAGTTGAATGTAATGCATCATACACACATATTGTTGCACATCCGGTAAGCGAGCGGTGATGTTGTTGTATGCATATTTACCAGATTTAAGTACCTAGAAATCTACTGTAATTTAGTGGTTTCATCGTTAATTTATTCTTTTTATACTGTAAAAATATATAATTTACTTTGCAGTATATTACAATACTATATTGAAACATTTATAGTCTATTTTTATTGATTTCAATAAAACGTTACCATAAATTACTGGGCCTAAACTTTAGCTTTTTGTTCTCTCAAAATCTGGAAATGGAATATGAATCATAGCAAATCAAATTAATTGATAATTATAGTAGTTTACTAGGAAATCCAAAAGAACGCATTAAATTACAGAAATATCACTCTATAAAATACAACAATAACAAAATATTTCTTTACTGGACGACAGTAAACAAACAGACTAATGATAGACGATGTCCCCGATCTACCCTTCATGACAATTAATTGAACTCTTCTAGCCACGTTGTTACAACATTGTATATTTTGCCTGCGGGTTTTTTGGGTGCAAAACACAGTTACTACTGAAATACGACTAATATTTCTTAAATTTAGTGCATATATTGAAAAATTGCACTAAATTACTGCAAAGAGGAAAGAGTGCAACGTTACCACGTTCGAACGGAGTGCCGCTGCCTACTACCAGCTTTGAAACCAAGTTTGTAAGAACCTTTTCTCATAAAGACTTTTCGACATATTAATTAAACAATTAAATAGATCTATTATTTTGCTAGGATGAGTCAAGGGATTTGTGAAACGCTAAATCAAGATTATTTATCTACATAAACAGAATTTGTGAAAAAATACAAAATAAGGATAAAAGCTTAATCAACAAACCACTACAAATACAAATCAATTCGCAATTGCTGTATTATCTTAAGTTTATAATAGTAATATATCATAACTAATGGTTTTGTACGGATAATAACGTGACCAAGCGATTGATTTTCCTACCACTAAAAGCCAAGATAGAGTTGAATTTAGGACAAGTATAACAATTTTGTTTGAAGTAGTATATACTTTTGAAATTAAAGTTAAAAAATAAAACATACAGAAACGTTCTTGTCCACCTTGTATAAAACACGTCCAAAAACGTAATATATCATAACTAATGGTTTTGTAAGGATAATAACGTGACCAAGCGATTGATTTTCCTACCACTAAAAGCCAAGATAGAGTTGAATTTAGGACAAGTATAAAAATTTTGTTTGAAGTAGTATAAACTTTTGAAATTAAAGTTAAAAAATAAAACATACAGAAACGTTCTTGTCCACCTTGTATTAAACACGTCCAAAATCGGAGTTTTGAGTAATACAAATGTAAAGTTAGTGGGTCTTTTGGCATGTTTTATATAGATAGTGTACGAAAACAGGACATCTCATAGAGGTGGCCCACTGTCCACACTACTCAAGTATATTTATATGTTCGCAAACTGGAATTTATATTTTGGTGTGTTCACAAGCTGCTTGACTTTACACTTGTTCGAAAACAAGACAACTGTTCACACACTAACTAGAGCGTATGCTGTCACATCACTATGTCGACCGCTGACAAACTTCAAAGACCAGTGTACAACTTGCTCCAAAAGGCTCCCTGGTTGCTATAAAACAATGGTTTAGTTTAAACGTTATAAAACTAAAACTGGAAGACTTATCTGGCCTAATATCACTTTTAATATTTTGATACAGGCCTGAATCGTTTCTTATCTAGTAGATTATTAAGTATTTTCTTTTTTGTTGCATGAAATGTGGCCCCCCCTGTGAACTAATTCTGTGTGGTCCCGGGGCAATTTGCCCCCCCCCCTCTGGGCGGCCCTGAGTGACATTGGTACTGTAACAGTAGATTACTGTACATCCCACGTAGGTCATGGTAAGGATTTAGCTCACAAACCATTATCATTAGGAGATAGACAGAATATAGCAAGTAAAATTGCTGATCAAGTGCCATATTAGACAATATTAGATCAAATATGTCCAAAGAATCACTTCGTAGAATAGACATTCTAACAAGGCAGGATTTGTACAATATAGAGAAGGAATTTCAATTGAATGATGCTGTCCACCATTCTAATGATGCTCTAAGTGTTGAAGCGTGGGTAGAAAAAGAGAAAAATTCAATCAACAACTGTGTTTTAATGTACAAAACTCAAGGGGAAGAATCAAATGAGTTTGGGAGAGATGACTTTTGTTTAGGAATCATGACAGAGCTCAACAGAACTTTTGAGTAAATTTGGTTCAGACTGCATTTGGATGGATAGTACACATGGAATGAATGCATACGATTTTGAAGTGATTACCGTTATGGTGATTGATGATATGAGACAAGGCTTTCCTTGTGCATTTTTTATTTCAAATAAAACTGATAGAGACAGTATTGCTGCTTTCTTAAACACAATAAGAAATAAAGTAGGAATCTTAAAACCAAAAGCGTTTATGTCTGATATGGCAGATTCATTTTATAATGCCTGGGTATCTGTAATGGGACCAGCTGATAAGCGTCTATACACTGCACTTGGCATGTTGACAGGGCATGGCAGTCAAATCTTAAAAAAATTAAGGACATCGAGACCCAAAAACAAACGTATAAGAAATTAAGGGTATTATTAGAAGAAACAGATAAAAATGCTTTTATTACAATGCTTAAAGTAATTATTAACGAACTATGCAGCAATGAAATTACGAAAGACTATGGTGAATACTTTTAAAAGAAATATGGAGGATGTTTTAAATCATGGGCCTATTGTTATAGAACCAATGTAGGCATTAATACAAACATGCATTTAGAGAGCATGCATAGGACTTTCAAACATATTTTCTTGAAGGGAAAATCAGTAAAGAGACTAGACAAAGCAATCCATGCAATAATGCAGATGATTAAACAAAAATTATTTGGTCGTTTGATAGTGATTGAGAAAGGAACATTAACAACCAAACTAAAACAGTTCAGAACTCGCCACAAGAAGTCTCTGGAAATGAGTGTTGATTTAGTGATTTCAAATGATGAATCATCGTGGAAAATTGCCTCATCCTCCTCATCTGGTAAAACCTACACGTTGAGGTTAATTGAATCAAAATGTCATTGTCGAATCGTTTGTACTCAGTGTACTTCCTGCATCCACAAGTTCAGCTGTACATGTATCGACTCTTGCATAAAGTGGAACATGTGTAAGCATATCCATCTGCTATGCCGAAAATTAAAACTAGAATGACCTGAGATTAAAGAAGAATGTGATAATGAATGTAATCTCTTACAAAATTCATTAATCATAGAAGACGATAAAGACTGAAGAAAAGCATGTAATTTTAAAAGAGGTTGGTTCTAAAAGGAATAATCAAAAATCAATAGAGCTACTAAAACTTCAACTCAAACAGCAATTTGATCAAATATGCAAAAAAATATCTACCAGTAAGGATGTGTGTGTTGCAAACCAAACACTTAAAAATTTAGATGCAAAACTTAATAGCATAAAAAAACATTCCATTGGCCAGCTTAAAATTAGAAGAAATTATAGTGCTAATAAAAACCTTGAGCTTTAAAGAAGATTTCAATCAACAAAAAATAAAAATACTAAATCGATAAAAAGACCTTCAGAAGAAGAAGCACAAAAAATTGCTCTAAACACATTATTACAAACTCCTCCCACATCAAATTAGTATGTTTATTCATGCTAAGTTTAATTAAAAATCTCTTTTATTAGATATATAATTTGGTACATTAAATATAAAATTGTCTTCTTCAGCTTTGAATGATAATAGGGGCATTTTTATTATTTAACCACCTTGTCTTAATCTTGTCTTAATATGTGACTGTATATTATTAACAATAACACTATTTTTTGGTACTATTAACGCTTCATAAAAATTAAAAATATTAATGCTTTTGCAGTTTTGTACACCAATACAGTAATACAATTTATTGACTTAACTTTGTATTGGACAGCACAAACAGTTTCATTTGTTTGTTAAATGCTGATATTTTAATTAACAAGAGCATTAAATATGACTCAATGCAAAATAAATTAAACAGACTTACTAACATAATTATATGGCCTATTATACTGTTATATTGGTACTAAGACAATTACTCTCCCTTAAAAAGTTGTTTACATGTCAGTTAAGCCATAATAATAGATTATAAGAACCTAAACTTGGATATATCTATTATATTAAAATAAATGAAAATAATGGAAAAGTATTATCAGATATTTATTTACATAAAGTTTTTTAATCCGCCAAAATATTGTTTGACGTTTATACTTCACGATTGATCAGTTTACAAAAATGATAATGTCTCTTTTTTATTGTAGGATTATATGTCAATGCCATGACAATATCTTAACATACTGCTGAAGAACTAAATGTTTAAAATTCACGTTAATTTAATCAACCATGTAAATATAATTGCTTTATAAATGTTAATAATGAATAAAAGGAATTAATAAAACTGTATATAAAACATGTTTTATTTAAAACTGTATAAATAAGAGGTAGGTTTTTAATTTTGTTTATATCTTCAGTCTTAAAGAAAAATCTTGATTTTAAGATGAACACAATTTTATATTTTGTATTATCTGAACTATAAATTATTTAGTAATATTGATTTTATTTTGCATTAATTTTATTCAACATTTTATCTATATGCTTTGCTCTAATCTATTTTAAAATAATATTGGTGTCCCTTTTGTTTGTAGGTTTAGATTTCAATGGCATGAAATATATATACTACTGCAGAACTAAATGTCTAAGAATAATGATAATGTGACTAAGTGAACTATGTAAATATTGTTTTAAAAATGTAAATAATGTACCTACATATATTGTTGTAACCAGAAAGGGGGACCATACACTACAATAAACACATCTACATTTATACTGTATGACAGGTAGGCATGTAATTTTATTTTATTTTTAAATTTAAAGAAT
The DNA here is from genome assembly GCA_035578905.1 of Stictocephala bisonia. Classification (NCBI taxonomy): domain Eukaryota; kingdom Metazoa; phylum Arthropoda; class Insecta; order Hemiptera; family Membracidae; genus Stictocephala; species Stictocephala bisonia. The sequence continues at coordinate 150,229 of JAQJVL010001398.1, read as the reverse complement.
AATTTTTATTTTACAACAAAACATTTAGTTTTTATTTTTTTTATTTTTTAAAATAATTATTCAGTGTTATTATTTTAAGTGTTGCTATAATTGTAATAACAAATCTATACTCTAATATGTTTTATTTATACTAATTATATAAATAAATTCATTTTCAGCATTTTGTGGTGAACTTGAGTTAAATATTAATTATTCTAAAAGTAGGTCAATTTATTTGATAGTAGGCCTAGAGATGGTTTCAGATTTAACTTTCTCAGTATAAAAATAAACTGATTTAATAGTTACAAACCATTGATTATGCGTACTACATAATAAAGTTAGGACAAAAGATTATAGTTAATTCAACGAAGAAATGTTTAGGTTTAGAATCTATTATTAAGTATATATTTAATAAGTAAAGTGAAGCTTTCATCACAGTGACAGAAGTTACAAGCGCATGCGCGAATACAGGGAACAAGCCGCTGTCTATTACGTCACTTGCTCAGGAGTGGGGAGAGCATTTCCTCTCTTTTCTCTGCACAGTCTCTAGTGATGGGATTAGCGAATACTTTTGAATAGCGAATACTCTGTATTCGTATACCCAGTAGTATTCGAATAGTATTCGAATAAAAAAGTATTCACTTCTTTTTCTATTACTGTGCTTGTTATAGCTCTATTCAAGTCACCTCCCCTCCCCGCCCCATACATTTTGCCTGTCCAGACCTGTACGTTTGACAGACAGTAACGTATTTGATATTTATGTTTCTATTATTCGTGTGTCAGTAGTCAGTACTGCGTCTCTTTAAATTTGTATAGTTTAAATTACAGTACTATTACCAATTTAACGGTGTGTATAGAATAATAAATGTAATTTTCTTTTCGTTTATTTATAATTTAATTACGAATTCATTACAAAATGATAGTGTTGTATATAAAAATTTAAAATGTTGTTTTAGTTTATTGTGTGTGTTTTTTTTAGTAAGTTTATAACTACAATAATTTTAGTGCTTTTTGAAGATTACTTGTTTAACTTTATTTCTGTAAGTACTGTTTTTAGTAATTCTTTTAGAAATAACTATGCCTCCCAAAAGATCGTTTGTTTGGGACCATTTTGATATAATGGACAAAGACTTTGTTGTGTGTAGGTTGTGCAAAAAGAAATTTAAAAACCAATCTAACACCAGCAATATGAAATTGCACCTAAAAAAACAACATCCATTCAGTCTCTTAAACCCTACCGAAGTAATATCTGACAATAATAACACTGATACTACAGAACTTATTAGGCCTACTATTCAACAACAGCCATGCACATCTAGATCAGTAACTAGTTCAGCTGAGAATCATGCTTCTCCTTCCCTCCCACTTGAGACTATATCAACACCAGACGATCCCCCAATCAAAAAACAAAAACGTCAACTAAAACTATTTGCCAAATCTATTACTATGTCAGAGGTTAATCAAAAAAGTATCGATAAAAGTATAGTAAAAATGGTAGCAGTTGATCTTCAACTACTTTCAATTGTCGAGAACCAAGGCTTTCTTGAATACAGTAGGAAATTACAACCTTTGTATAGTGTTCCATCCAGAAAGGTGTTAACCGAAAAATTAATTCCGTTTCATGTATCAGAAATTTCTAACAACATTAAATTTATATTAGATCAAACAGAAAATATTGGAATTACTACTGATATTTGGTCATCTGATTCAAATTTATCCTTTATCTCAATTATTTGCCACTTTATTCACAATGACATGCAACAGAACAGCGTCTTGAAAACAGTTGAAATTCCAGGTAGTCATACAGCAGAGCATATTGCAAATGTAATTCGAGGTGTGATTTGTGAGTGGAACCTCTCTGAAAAAATTACTGCAATAATTACAGACAATGGAGCTAACATTAAATCAGCTGTTAAGGATTATTTGAAAGTGACTCATGTACCTTGTGTTGCACATACTTTAAACTTGTGTGTAACTGATGCCATCAAAGATAATTTATTATTCGAGGCTGCAGTTCAAACAGCGAAAAATATTGTAACCTATTTCAAAAAAAGCAACCTTGCTAGTGATAAATTAAGAGAAATGCAAATCAACATGAATTTGCCTATTTTAAAACTAAAACAAGACATTTCAACGAGATGGAACTCCACTCTTATAATGATCCGTAGACTCTTAGAGGCCAGGGAACCCTTATGTGCAGCATTATCACATCTACCAAAATTTCCTGATCCTTTAGATGCTAATCAATGGCAAGTTATTCAAGATTGTGCGACAGTTCTTGAGCCTGTGGAAACTATGACGGAAGAAATTTCTGGAGAGAAATATCCCACTATTTCAATGGTCATCCCTCTTATAAGAAGTATACAGTTTGCTTTACGTAACTCTTCTCCAGAAACTGACGCTGGGATTTATTTAAAAAATAAGTTGGTGGAAATAATTTCAAAAAGATTTACTGGTTGGGAAACAAACACAACGGCTGCAAAAGCTACGTTCCTTGACCCGCGGTTCATGAAACTTGGTTTCGGCATTAATGAAAATGCAGATAAGGCTGAAAAGCTAGTGTTAGAAGAACTAGAACACGTGATAAAAAAAGAGAAAGAGCACTCCGTTTCAAATACCCCTTTTGAAGAAGAACGTGAAGATGAATTAGAGGAATTAAATAATTACAACAAAGAAAAATTTGTCAAAAAGAAACATCTCTGGCAATGGATGGATAGTAAACTATCGACAACAACAAAACATAAATCATCATCCATTATTGCCAGCTCGGCAATAATCGTGCGGCATTATTTGGAACTGCCTACACAACGCAGATGGCAAAACCCTCTTACTTTTTGTTCTAACTACAAAAATGATCTATCTAACTACAAAAAAAATCTATTAGGACCATTATATAAACTACAACAAAAGTATTTGTGCTTACCTGCTACTTCTGTTCCGTCAGAAAGACTTTTCTCAAAAGCTGGACAAGTTACAAATGATAGAAGAAATCGACTAAAGCCAAAAAATTTAAATAATATACTGTTTTTAAACAGTAATATGAAGTAAATCAGTTTACAAGTAGTCTGAAGAAAATAAGTGTAAATAGTGTAAAAAAGTGTAAAAATAAGTGTATATAGTTAAAAATAATTATACATATTATTATATTGTTTGAATTGTACTTTTTACGGATTGGTCATCACGTTGATATTCGCTGAACTGAGGACAATAAAGTAAGTACAATTACAATATTTCTTAGAATACATTTTACATTAATATTACTAAAACCAATTTTAAATATATTATATTAAACACTTATAAACATTTTACATGTTTTCTGAATAATTTCTAATAATATAAGTAATATGAATTATAATAATATTAGTCTTGTTATGCATATTTTATCATGCATGTCATTGCATCAAATTAATAATTAAGTCCCGCTCTATTCGTTTGACTTGAGACTAATGTAGTGAATAGTAGCAGTAAAGGAATAGTATTCATTATTGCTTTTGAATACTGCAAACGGCAGTAGTGGATTCAAAAGAGCTTCTGAATACTATTCAGTTCAAGTAGGCTATTCGCTACAGTTGTGCGAGTCGTGAGATTGCGTTCGAAAGTATTCGTTTAGAGGAGTATTCGCTACTTTTACAAGTATTCGAATATACGAATACTAAAGTACTATTCGAATAGTTTGAATACTTCGAATATGAATACCCCATCACTAACAGTTAGTGTTGGGACAACCGACGGAATAAAACAACCGACTGGTAAGTCGGTTGTTTTTCAATTCACTCAACTGTTTTCAGTCGAATGATTCAGTCTCCCCCACTCCTTACCTCGTATGGGCGAACGGTTGAACGAGTGGTTCTTCGGTTGTACAAGTGATTTTAGAAGCATCAGACTTGTTTCAATCGGTGCTTTTGTGAGTCGAGATGAGAGTGATTTACTGAATTCAATTTTTGCAGTAAATAAACTACTTCCTATTTAAATCTTTATATCAGAAAATCTATAGGCTAGTAGTTGACAGAAAATAATTGAAATGGAGTCGAGAGTTAAAACATTAAACTTATTAAGTTATTTACCAAATAACTAAAATTGAACCCAACTCATATTTGGTGTAGTTTTTGCTTCTATTTTTATTTATTATTTCTTATTTTATTATTTATTTTTGGTGAATCAGCTATGTAATAATTAAATATGAATGTTTCAGAATTATTTAGGACTACAATATTTAAAATAGGGCTTGCAAAAACACATTATAATATTTTGGAACCAAAGAGTTTTATTAATAACAATATTGATTAAACTACAGACATTAATTTCATTTTGTAGCGAATCAACTAAGTAAATTGCAAACTATTATTTAAATATACAAATTGCACTAAATATTTTGATATTATGCCTACTGAGTTAGCTTTATAAAATGGGGTTGAAATTATTTTTTATTCTTTTTTTAACAATTGCCATCATTCTGATATTTATAATTTAGACAGTTCAAAATTACACATATTTTAAAAAATTAAACTTAAACTAAAAAATTTAATTAAGTTATAACACAAGCCAAATTTTCTTAAACATAAGTAATTATTCGCTTTTCCCTTTGAAAATAAACTGACACACTCTAAATGCATAATATAATAATGTGTTGCACTGTTAAAAATGTTAATCATTACTCAACTATGCAGTAGAATTTTGAGTTACTTTAAAATGTAGGCCAATTATCCATAAGCAACAGCAATGTGTAAATCAAGTTTCATGAAAAAACTAACAATATTTAAAATCTTAATATTTAAAATTAGTAGTTTCAATTTAAAAAATTATAATAAAATATAACGTGTATGACAAGGTTAACATTAATGGACCTAAAATATTTTGTAGATTAAAGCAAAATAATTGTTTATAGGCTTACTAGTCCCTCAAAGTTAAATTATCTAAGGAACTAAATTTGAATGGACAAATACATAACAATTAAAAACATTACTATAAAGTATTACGTTATTTGAAAGATATTAAACTAATAGGCATACATAGTAACTTAATTATTTTCATGAAGGTTAGTTATGAATTATGATATGAAAATGTACTGAATAAACTTAAATGATAGACTACTTAAAACTAACATCCAGGCATATTTAAAATTACAATCAAAGTTACACATAGGCCTACCAATGAAATTTTTTACACAGTAGCAATACGAAATATGCAAAATAATAAATTGAACAATTACAGCTATTAAGATACGTGAACATAAATTAAAAAAAAATCATAACATAAGTAATAACATAGGAACAAAAGAATATTAGTGTGTAACTATTTTTACTCACTAAACTGAAAAAGTACTGACTACACTTAAATGATAAGACTACTAAATACTACATAAGTAAAGCACAATTAAACATAAGCATAATTAAAAGTATAACCAAAGTAAAAAAATCTATGACATTATTTACAAAGTATCAACATGAAACATAAAAAAGTAATAAATTGAACAAATACAACTATTAGGCCTATGATATATGTACATAAATTCACAAAATTAAATCATTTAATAATGAGTCATATTGGAACATAGGAAAATTAGTGTTAAAAGCACCCAATGAGTAATAGATTAATGACCCATCTTACATAGTTACAACTAGAATTATATTTCAAAAATGTTCATTTAACATTTTCAGAATGAGATAAATATTTTGATTTCAAAATAAAATAACTTTTTATGATAGAAAAACTCAAATACTTATAAATTTATTTAATTGAAAGTGCTATTTGCATTAAGAAAAACTAGTTTGTCAACAAGTTTGGGTTTTAACCTGCTTCTTCTCTCCCTACAAATCTGTCCTGCTTTAGAAAATACTCGTTCTGAAGGAACAGAGGTTGCTGGTATTGATAAATATTTATTGGCTAATGGTGCTAAACTTGGGAAGGCTTCTTCATATTTTTTCCAATAACTGACAGGATCCATTTCTTCAGTGTCAATCAATGGCTGAGACAAATACAACCTCATGTCTTGCAGTGCATTGCTGGTCGTAGTTAGTGTTTGACCTTGATTTTTCGCCTTCTGTTCAATGAAGAAATTCCAAATTTTCTTTCTCTTCTGTTGAGGCTCTTCGGTTGCTTCTACAGTTCCTTGTGAAACAACAACCCCTGTGTCTTCTAAAGTCTTGTTGATTTCATCGATGACTTGATTCACTGCTTTGGTTGCGTTATCTGCTATCCCAAATGCTATCTTTTTAAAGCGGGGATCTAATATTGTTGCCTTGGCACAAATATTAGAACCATCATTGCATTCGTATGAAGCCATTCTTTTGGACAGTGATGTCAGCAGAAGTTCTTTGATTTTGCCTCCTACATGTGTGCTAGGAGTTACCGACTTTACTGCCGTTTGAGTTCCTCGGAAAAGAGGTATTACAACTGATGAAGTCGCATACTTTTCTCCTGACATCTCCTCTGTTAACTCATGGAGTGGTTCAAATAGTGGAATGAAATCACTCAACACTTGCCACTCAAATGCTGTTAAGGACTCAGGTACATTAACATAAGATGAACACATAATTATAGCCTCTTTTGATTTGACTAAACGCTCCATCATGAAATATGTAGAGTTCCATCGAGTGGCATTCTCTTGTTTCAGTTTCAGGGTATCAAGCTGAAGTTTTGTTTGACACTCAGAGAGTTTGGAGAGCCCTAGGGTACTGCTTTTGTAATAACCAACTATCTTGCGACACTTCTGTCTTACAAGTTGCAGTTGCTGCAAGTCAGGATTTTCCAATACATCTGTAACAACAAGATTGACAGTATGTGCAGCACATCCTAGATGGCTAACACCGAGTCGCCTTGCTACATCTACCATTACAGCAGCATTATCTGTTACCAACGCAAACGTTTTTTCTTTAATGCCCCAATCAGTCATTACATTTTTTATGTGACCTGAAATGTTCTCACCTGTATGGCGTTCCTCTACTTTCTGAGTACATAGTACTGCAGAATGGAGAGTTGTTCCTTGAATGAAGTGAGCTGTCACTGATAGGAAGCCTTCGTTATTTAGCGAGGTCCACATATCGGAAGTCAGTGACACAGATTTAGCTTCAACTAGTTTAGCCAATATGTTTCCCCTTATTTCTAAATACCTATCATTAATCATTTTATGGGTAAGCGTTTTCCTGGATGGTAGTTTGTAACGAGGTTCAAGAGATTTGACAAGTTTTACAAATTTATCATTCTCAACTAAACACAATGGCAAGTAGCCCTCTGCAATTGTGTCAACTAATAAAGTGTCTACTTCTTTAATTTTAGAGTTGGATAGCTCTTTTAACTTCATAGTACCTACAATTGTTGTTTGTTTACTCAACTTTCTAGGCTTTGTTATTGGAGTAGTAATTGGAGATTGATCATTGTTACCTGTTATTGTATTTGAAGTACCAGAACAGCTTGGTAATACGGCTATTGACTCAGATCTTGAAACTGTCGCAGTATCTCGTGAACCGTCGTTGCATCTTGCAGAATTTGGACCTGTCTCTTTGGAAATTGTAGGGGCATCTTCTAAAGTGTCATCTAGATTTGCTAAAGTCAAATAATTATGATGTTTCCTTTTAAGGTGGTCCATGAGGTTTGAGGTGGATCCATGGTATCGAATATCCTTTTTACAAATCGAACAATTTGCAACACTACTGCTTGATTTTTCAAAAAAATCCCAAGCTTGAGAACGTTTTGGTGTCATGGTATTCTACTAGGCAGACAAACACTAACTAAATAAATAAATGATATACTCAAAAATTAATTGAGGCAGCTAACTAAAAAGTTTTAGAATAACACGATTAATATAATGAAACACAAGTAGACAAAAATTAAATAAATGCACGTTAGAGTAAATGGAAAGATACTTTACACTACTATAAATATTAATACTTTTCAAATCAAGTCCTAATGGAAACGATAAAAAAGAAAAAAATAAACAACACCGTAAATATACAGTAATTTACAATATAAGTTTACACAGCTCCACTTATTGACGAAGACCAAGGCAAACTAATGTTTACATTGTAGGAAAAGAAAATGGCGGGATGTAATCGTTGTGTTTCCTAGAATTAGAGTAGCAGTGAGCAATATTGGGGAATACTGCGTGGGAAAGGGATCAGTGGCTAGTCCGCGCCCATGGTACAGAAATAGAATTGGGGTGGATACAAAGGAAGCGCGCGGGATTGGTATAGGTCAGTTCTTAAAACAAAACCAAGGTCAGATCTATCAATAATAGTTAGTTTTATTAAAACAACCAGGTCCCTCAATTATTTTATTGTAAAAAAACTGCTATCACATATCCTAAAGTATAAATGAGTGATTGGAAGATTGAAACATACTAAATGTTTATTTGTTAAACAACTGATTTTGTTTTGAGTGAATTCATTTTGGTAAAAATTCACTTTACCAAAATGGTTTCAACTGCTGCCAATACGGGTAAGGTATGAACGAGTGACGGTCTGACGAGTGATTCATTCAACTGAACATTACGAAAACAACCGAATGGATCGGTTGTTTTTCAACAACCGACTGAATCAGTCGTTTCACTTCGGTTGTTCCCATCACTACTAACAGTCTCGTTACTCGTTAGGTTAGGAGGTTATGGTTATGGTTATAGTGGCTGTACTAATTACGAATCAATATGGCTACTTCGCATCACTCGTCCTAAATATCGGTTTTAAAGTGTTTCAACTTCTCTAGGATGCTTAAAATTAGTTTCTGTCGATTCCTAAATGAGCGTTTCAGTGTTCAACGTATAAATTTTAATCAACGCTTGATCTTTCGTGTGAGTAAAACACGAAATATGGTGGCCGGTGTGTTCGAAGCTATTGCAGGCCTAGTCGGCATCATATCGGTTTTTTTGTCCCTAATTTTTATGGCTAAAACTGTTTTCTGGTTGAAACCCACATCACCACTTCTGAAGAGTGTTGTGTACATTTAAATTATATTACTAAAAAGGTTGGTATCGAACTTATATTTGCGCCTGAGTTGAAAAACCAAATTCTGATTTTTGTTCAAATATGGCGGAGAGGAACAGTCTTATAGACGCCATATTCCCACTCGAGGAACTCTGGGAATTAAACAAAAAGAAGACGCCATCACTGCCATCGTCAGGATCGGTTACACAAGTGAGTATTAACATTGATTGTAGGTTTATATAATCAATGGTATTAACCCTTCTAGGACCAAGGATCAGGCTATTACTTCAAGGACCAAGGGGGGGGGGGGCTGGTAGGCCCAATGAAGAAACATACGTTTCATTGAAATTATATATACTTGTACTACATATGAGGTTACATTGTTTACTTTATATTTATATGATTAGCCCTTTGAGTGCCCGGCAATTTTTGGGGTGATGTACTGAAAAGTGCCGGGTATTTTTCCATTGAGTGTACCGAAAAGTGCCAGGCCTATTTTGACAAATATGTAAGCGTTTTTTTAAAAATTCCTCGTTTGGTTATTTATTGAGCTATCAACCTAATTTTTTTTTTTATTTTTCTTTACATACATTGCAGTTTACCAAAAAAATAATTTAAACTACCATGCAACTATATCTAGTAATAAAAAAAAAAATGACTTACCAAAAAAAATTCCAAATTTTTTTTGTTTTTCTATTTTCACACTCAATAACACCAATGTAAAAAATACTAGTCTTGTAACTATGTATATAAACTGAAAGAACATTTGTTTTTGAATATGTGTAGAAAGTTTCACTTCAAAATCTTAAAAATTAACTATGTTATGTCACTTTTACCGAACTAATGTCAATTTTCATAAATCAGCTGTGGCAAAAAAGAATGTTCAAAGCTGTGATTATTGTTATTATAAACTAATAAAATTACAAAAAACAAAATGAAACTCAAAATCCTCTTCTGTAATAATACAATAAACAAAATCTTGGGTAATATTTACATACAGTAGGCTATATATACATAATAAACTTAGCAATGATGTTTGGGGATGCACTTTGCATGTAACCCCTTTTTACATTTTACACAGATAAATGAGGATTTCTTCTATCCTCTTTCCCCCTGCCTGTGTGCTCTCTTTGCTGCATATACAGCAATTTTTTTTCTCTTCCATCAGGAATTTTTTCAATTAAACCGAACACAATGCCCGTATCTACACCAGCACCCACTTTGCTTATGCGGTTTGGTGTAATGTTAGCGATCTCTGAAACACCAGGCCGGTTTTCCTGTAAAGCAAGCCAGTCTTTTGACAAATTTTCTATTACTGATACTGTATAGTTTAGTCTATTTAATGGTTTGTCAGTATTGTTATGGTAGAGAATATATGAATTCAACATCATGCGAGCAATGATATTAAATGTTACTTTTTTCCAAATTTTCAAGAGTTCTGCGGTCATCTAAATACTGGTAGAGCATTTGATCATTTCCATCAATGCCCCCCATAAAACTATTATAATTTCTGATCATTTTAGGTTTATCAGTTATGCGTAGTAAAGTTGCTCGCCTTTTGGTCTTCCGTTCATTTTCCGCTTTACATTTTGTTGATAAAAGAAGAACTTGTTTTTTTGGCTCTGTTTTTCTCTAAATCCTAGCATTAATAGATAATCTTTCCTGAGGTACTTTTTATCTCCAACTTTAAACTTATTAGTCATTGAATTTGGAATGCCTTTTCTGTTATGCCTAATTGTTCCGGTCAAAAATGTTAATTTAGAATACAGGTACTTGGCCAATGAAATTGTTGTAAAGAAATTGTCCACAAAAATATGATAACCTTTGTTTAGAAGATTTGTCATTTCCAACAACTTCACTACAACATAGTGACCTAATCCCTTCTTTTTCATCTCTGCCCTGTCTTCGTTATTTGCAGCCCCTTTGTAAACAAAGAAGGAAAGACAATAGTGAGTAAGGGAATCACATATTGCCCACAATTTTACACCGAAGCGATGGCGTTTCTTTGGTAAATACTGTAAAAGCTGTGAGGGTTTTTTTGTGCTAATCATACTTTCATCTATTGAAAGATTCTGTCCAGGACTAAAATGTAACTTTGAAATTCTATTTGCATATTCTACCAACGGTTGAAACCTTGCACATGGGTCATAACCAGGTTGTCCTGGTCTGGGTAGATTATTTGTATCAACCATGTGGAAAAAAAGTCAATATTCCTTGAAACCTATTGCGGTTGAACATACGACCAAACCAGGGGATATATTGACTTGATGATGTGGACCAAAATGAATAGATGGTTGCCTTAGGGTTTAGGCCCATATTTATTAGAACTGCAAGAAAAGCAATGATTTCTAACCGTGTTACTGGTCGCCACATTCTTGATCTGCTGTTTGGTGGTAAAATACCATTATTTTTCCTCAAATAGGTGTCAGCATATAAATTTGTGTATTTTACAAACATATCTAATATTAGGGGAGACCGGGGCACTATTGGATGAAATTTCATGTTTCACTTTATGCATTTTTCTAATTATGAAAACTGTTAGATAAAAATTTTAGTTTTTAACCTGGTGTTTAGTTGGTCTTCTAGAACCCCACAACAAATTTTCAAGATAATTTGAGCACCCTTTTATGTGGAATATTTTTTTTTATAAACCTCTACATTTTGTCCAAATTTGCCCCGGCGGGGTAGTTTTGGACAAATTGATTTTTTTTGGGGGCACAATTGGACAGTGCTAAAAATTGGTTTATTTGGACATAAAAATAACTCATTTATAGGTTTCAAACAACATCTATATTTAAGGAAACATATATACAAACTTTATAACTAAAAAAAAACAAAAGACACACATAAAAAACTATTTGAAATTAAAAGTAGTCAAATTTTCCTTGAAAACAAAGCAGTTTGCTGCTCTGGATGTCCCACCAATTATATCTGGTTGTCGCAGCTTGAACTCAATGTCTTTGGATTCGACAAAGCTGACTTAAACATTTTCTGGGAAGTAAAACTTGTAAGAGTTTTGGTTCTTTTTGAGAAATTTCACACTGAAACCATCAGTCACATGCTCCTCTATTTGGGCAATAAAGTGGTAGATGGTCTTCTTAGAAGCAAACTTTGTCAGTATGAAGTCATTTGTGCCATACTTTTTATCAGGAAGGAAATCAAACAGTTCTTCTTCATCCTCAGAAAAGTCTTCTGGACTAAGGCCTCCATCGTCTAGTTTTATTTGTATCTCATCTTCGTTGCTAGATGAGTCATCTTGATACGGCTTTCTCCAGACCCCCTCAGTTTTTTTCTTCTTAATTTCCTTTTTTACTGCCCTCTCTTGTTTTCTTTTTTCCACCAACATTTTCTTCTCTTCTTTTTCTTTTAACTCCGCTACAAGAGCATCTTTCTCTGGAGTATCAGTCAGAATTCGCGAACGACCTTTTTTTCGGCCTCGCCTTTCCTTTCCCTTAGGAACGTATTTGGGGTAAGGCATGACATCCTCTGGAGTAAGCGTCAATGTAGTAGGTCTTTTAACATTTACTGGTTGTGGCGTTGATGGGCCAGGTACATTCTGGTCAATAGTTGATTGTGAGCCTTGTGGGTCGTCAGAGCTTTGGGTGTTTTCCATCAACGGAAAGTCACGTGATGTACCAGGCACTGGATTTTGGTTGTTGGTTTCTTCAACTTGCGATAACATAACACGGTCAGTCACACTGGCACCCTTGAAATCATTGTCAGTGAACACACTGCGGCTGAGTGGATAGATTCCAGCTTTACGAAATCCACTTTTGATGTTAGATGCAGTGAAAGATTCAACAAATGGTTTAGCAGTAAGCTGAGCAATTTCTCGAATTGTAATTGTATGAACAGGATGTTGAGATAGCCAAAGATTGAATTCAGAACGTAAGCGCCTTTTAAACGGACTAAAAACTGCTACATCCAGCGGCTGACTTTTGTGTGTTGTGTGTGGAGGGCTAGTGATCATATGTATGCCATGATCTCTGCTGTACATCACCACATCCAAGCCAATGTGGGACTCATGATTATCCAGGGTTAAAACCACGGGGTTTTCTTTAGAACATTTTGTGGCCTTTTGGATATGTTTAAGCGTCTCTAAAAAGAGAGCTGATGTCATCCAACCAGAATCAGAATAAAGATCTTTGCTTCCTTCAGGTGCCCCAATCATGTAGGCAAAGTTTGGGCATTTTCTTGGGAAAATGTAAATTGGTGGCAAGTAACTCCCATCGGCGCATATGATGGCACAGAAAGTTATTTGCTCCCCCCTCTCTCCTGATACGACTTGGCCCACCTGTTTTGTTCCCTTTGCTGCAATCACTTTTGGCGCCTCCAGCACAGTACTTATTCCACTCTCGTCCAAATTTAAAATTCTTGACGGAGGAACTGCTACTTTTGCGAACAAAGTTTCTAGGTTGTCAAAATACGTTCCCACATTGTGTTTATTAAAGCTAGTGTTCCTGGACAGACTAGTCTTTTCTGCTTGGCGGAGTGAAAGTCCTTGATGTCTCTTCATAAAATGGTTTAGCCATTCTTCTCCTGCTAAGCCTGTAGTACGCCATTTAGCAGGTATGCGTTGTTCGAGATTCAAAGCTAAGGCATATTTGAAGGCTAATTCCCTGGCCATCATGTAAGTTAGGCCATAGTTCATTCTGGACCTTTCAATGCAGTAGTCTGCAATTTTTTGTTCCTGTTCAGGTGTAAATACTTGTCTTTGAGAGTATTTAGTGTTATAAACAGGGGCCATATCTTCTATAGTAACCTCTTTTACTGGCTGGTGCTCATCTTCAACCTCTTGAAATAAAGTTACATTTTCATGCCCACAGGCTCATTGACATGATCCTCATTGTTAAGCTCATCAGCTCCATTACCATTGTTAGGCTCATTAGCTATAAGCCTATTCTCATTGTTGACTTCCTTTTGCTTTACTTTGTTGAGTCTGAAATGTAGGGTCGACTTTTTAAGCCCATGGGCTTCGGCAGCTTCCCTAATGGATCGGTAGTTACCATTTCTATAGTCATTTAATGCTGCTACTATAGATTCTTCAGAAATATTAGCCCTATCTGTTTTCTTTATATACTTCCTAACCATCTTTAACCTGGAAAAAACCAAAAAAACAGTATGTAGCAATGACAAAACATAAAATAATGTTTTGTCCAATTGTGCCCCATACTTTTGTCCAAAACTGCCCCGAGGTAGGTTAAGATATAAAAATTGAAGATTACAGAAAGGAGGTGACATAACCTCAAAATGAATGAATTCATTGCATAGTCAGTTGAACTAAAAATTTAAAAATAATAGACACAATTGATTCAGGATGATACTTACTGTGAAAGAGATAAGTTTGTGAATATGCAAAATCACTTCATTTTGGGTAAAAAACATAAAATAAGAAATCTATTTCTAAGAAGATGTGCCACACTAGCCAAACTTTCCACAGTGAAATGTGACTGTCTCAGGCATACCATAAAGGGAAATTGAAGGGAGAAAAAAAATCCCTCTGGCTATAAAAGGCATTGTCCAATAGTGCCCCAGTCCAAAAGTGCCCCAGTCTCCCCTACTGGGGTGAAAAACAAGTTGAAGTAGCTAACTGGAGGTGAATTTCTATTTGGACAGTGTTTTACAGAGGGCTTATCATTACAAGAAAAATTATCACTGTAACCTGGGTCATTTTCATCATTTACCTCTATCCAACCACTTCCATCTTCGGAGTCTTCATCTGAACTGTCAGGAATTACAGTTCTAGGCCTACCTCTTGGCCTAGGTACAGGCATAGGCCTATATTGAGGACTGACATCTTCATCCGACGATTCAGCACTTGAAACACAATGTTGTGTAGGCCTAGTTTGCACATTTAGATTACTTGGTCCAGGTTGGTCCAAGTCAGAATTAGGTATGTAATCTGGATCATCATCAGTATTGTCTCCAAATAAACAACTTTCACTACTATCACTGTCTTCTGAACATACGACATTACTTACAAAACTATCGTCAAGGAACTCTTCATCAATAAATTTCTTATGGTATTTTCACTTAGAGGGGATCTAGAACGATCCATAATGACGGAAACAAGGATAATAAACTCAGAATATAAATCTAAAACTAATATACACACACAAAATGATACTCAAAATAACCTCAAAGTACAATCCCGCAACGGGAATGACAGTAAACTGAAACACGACGTCATGAAGATCAGCTGTCAATGCTACCTAAATCATTTGTCATCTTTGCTATCGTAAATTGATTCTAAGGCAACTAAATCGATATATTATGAAAACAACTCTTTATGAACAAATATACGCGATAATAAGGTCAAAATATTAATATTTGGATTTTATACGAATATTTTTCCAAACGTCCGGTAAAATCGGACGTTGGCATTTTTCGGCCAACTTTCGACGTCCGACAGAATCGGACGTTGGCACTTCTCAGACATTGTTTGACGTCCGACAGAATCGGACGTTGGCACTCAAAGGGTTAGCCCTTAAATGCATGATTTCTCAAAATGTCCCTAAACAATTTCCTAAGTTAATTTGATCATAAAATATCACTAGAAAAATGTTTGAAAATTTTTTTTATGTACTTACCAAAAAAAATTGTGAAAACTGGTATGATGCATATATGCATCATTATGTTGTCATAATTCAAATTGCAGTGTTAATAGTTTATATTTAAATGTCTTTCAAATTGGATTTTAATGTTTATATACCTAAACTTCCACAAAGTAAATGTCCAGAAATTTAAAAAAATTTAGATTAAAAACTAAATATAATTAGTTTTATGGCATATATTATAATATATACATATATACAATGTCTGTACTTATATGAACAGTCTTCTAATTGCAATGGAAGGATTTGAAACAATTTCTATCTTTATTTAAACAAAAAGATAGCCCACACTTTTCACACTTGATATAAGTAAATCCTTTACAATTAGGAAGTTTGCATCGCAGCCTGTCTTCAGTCCACAAAGGCCAGTGGCTCATGTTGTCCTGCCTAACGTCCTGAGGGGGTGCTTTTAATGCTGGGCCTTTCTTCCTTTTGGTTTCAAGTTCATTTTCAACTGATGAGCTGGATGGTCTTCCTCTTTTGGGTGTAGTTTTTGTTCCCCAGTGTGCATAACGTAACTGCTAAGTCTTCCCTGAATTTGGTTTGTGTCATGGTATTTCCATGAACACGGCGATAGAGTAGCCATGCATTTACCACTGTCAAATCTACAAGGTGGTAAAAAATACGAAAATACCATTTTTTTGATTTCATGGATATTTTATGTTGCGCTAGTAGGCTGTCTAAAAGGTCGACACCTCCCATGAATTTCACATATTCTTCAATAATCTTAGGCCTAGGTATGTCAACTTTTGCTTTTAGTTTTCTATCAAAACGCTTGCATTGTCCAATAGGGTTTGAACCCACAAACGTTGATGCAATTGTAACTAGTTTATTATCTAGCCACTGAACAACTGAAACATCCACTCCATTTACCGAAGCAACATTTTCAAATGATGTACCTCGAGGTTTTTTCTTAGTTTGTTTTTCTTCCGGAAACTTAAGACCAGGAAAACGATTTTTCTCACTGTTCCAAGAGAATGAATTTGTTTGTTTTCCAAATAAATAAGGAGAGGTAATGTGGTGTACCAGTTATCAAAATATATTTTATAGTGAAGGTCAGGTGGTACTATCCTACTAAGTCTGATGACCACATTAGCACAAGCACCTAAATTGGGCTCATTAGGTAACTTTACTGGTTCTACTCCAGAAAAAATTTCAAAGTTGTAGGCAAAACCAGAAACACCACTTAGGACAAAGATTTTGAATCCCCATTTGTGTGGCTTCATTGGGTTGTATTGTTTCATGAAATGCCTAATCTTTGTGGCACAAATTTGCTCATCGATTGATAACTCAGGTTCTAGAGGTATTGAGTTAAACTTTTTTTGTAAGTGAGTTATCACTGGGCGAATACGATACAGCCTATCATGTTCAGGATCATCACGTGGTTTCATTTTTGATAGATCATTAAAATGGAGAAATCTCCGAATTTCTTCAAATTTGTTTACACCCATACATTCAGTGATAATTCTGTTCCCAATGTTGGGTGACCAATATGAACGAATATTGTTCAATTTCACCACTGACATCATGATTAATATGCCAAGGTATTTCCGAAGAATACTAGGCTTTAGTTCGTAAGGTGTACTAGGATCTTTTATGACCGAATATGCTAACGTTTCCTCACATACATTTTGGACAAAATCGTCATTGATAAAATAATTAAAAAATTGGTAAGGAGTTTGAAGATTGAGAATGTGTTGGGGCATAGTTTCATTTCCCAAAAAAGATAAGTCTTTTTGATTATCCAAATTCTTTACTAACCACAATGGTTTGAGAGGTGCGGGTTTGTCTGTGGTTGTTGTTGTTGTTTGTTTAGCTTTTTCAGATGAAGATGAGGACTGACTTTGACATAGGTTAGAACTAGGCCTATCATCCACTCGTAAGGTAGGCTTGATTATGCCTAAAGCTTGAGAACTAGTGGAAGGCTTGTTGGTATCTATATTTAGGCTAGTAGATGTGTGAGTACTTACGGTTTGGGCACTTTGTTCAGTTACCTGTCCAACAACACTATCAAGCTTCGTTGATGCCGATTCTATTTGATCACCGTCTCCTACACATTGATCATTTTCAACCTCTAAGCAACTTCTTATTTTAGCACAAGACACATTTACATTTTGCAGCACAGCATCACAGTCCATATCATCTGCACCATTTTCGTCTTCCAAGTCACTGTCTATTGGTATTTCAAAATCCAAAGATAAAAGTTCATCAACTATTTGTTCTTCTGATAAATTATCTTTATTATCAAACAAAAGATCACGTAGTCGGTGCATTTTAATCAATAAAAGTGCATCTTATAAGAGGCTACTACAAATCAAATGCAAAGTTTATATTTATGCCTATATAAACACTGTATAACCTCAAACTAAGAAATGTACTGTCATTCCATAGTGATGCACATATGCATCGTACACTTATATTACTATAACAACAATAATAATTGTTAGTTACCAAAGATTTATATATTGTTGTATTCTTGAAAACACTAGGCTACTAAACATAATTATTTCTTGCCACAATTATGTTGTTTTGTTTAAAAAATCGCTTATCAAAATACACTATAACTGATGGTATAGGTTATAGGAGTTGAGAGAATCAAAACATACAACAAAATCTTTTTTCTGCATGTTGTTGATCAGCTGTGACATTTCCAAAGAGGATAGATGCAGATATGCATCAACATGGCCTAAACTGGTATTTAGACCAATAAATGTACATTCTGACCTAAAATCCGGTGTGATTCATATATGCATCACCATGCATTTAAGGGTTAAGAACATGTTATATGACTATTTTATTACATTTAATGAAAAAACTAAATTGAAAACTAAAATAAGTGTGGCATATAAACAATTTTCTCAACAAATTTAAAGGATCATTTATTCATTGTCAGTATGCTCAGAATGGCATTTTTCACAGGTGACTGTATTTTTGCTATGTTTTCCACATACATGTTTTTCACAATTATTGCAAATAACCTTCGATTTACCTAACTTATCGTACTTCGTTTTCTTCGACCTCGCTTCACTTACACAAATGTGGCATCTTCTACGACCAACTTCAACTTGTGGAGTAGCTTGAATTTGAACATTGTAATGAAGTTTCTTTCCCAGAACTTCTTCTTTGGCACACAAAGTGGTTTTATTTAGGCCCGTGATGCTCGTACATTTATTTGAGGTTTGATTAGCTCAAGTGCCAACATGCGTAGAAACTGAAGCCGCCTATTGTTGTTTCCCAGTTTCCAGTTTGAAAAGTTTTCAATGTACAAAGTGTAGGCATTTATACATACAATATCTAATAAAGTATAAAACACAGTCATGGGCCATCTTTTTGTTCCTCTTTGACTGTGTAATTGCGTGCCATTTGATCTACTGAATGGACGCCTCCTTTTGAACTGTTATAAAATGTGACAATATCAGGTTTGTGTTTATCATCATCACTCACACTGTCGTCTTCATGTTGAGTAGACAGCATGATTAGGTTGCGCACTGGCTTATCTTTTACTTTGTAAGACACAAGTGTAACAGGAGCCTGATTTGTTCGACTGTCTGTAAAAACAAACATAGAAGAGTACACTGGCCTTTCACGAACGTCTTTTAGCTCTGTTGGTATGTGTTTTCTGTTTAGTTGCATGGTACCTACCAAGGTTAGTTTATATTCATTGTACAGTTTTTTCGGCGAGGTCAACAGATGTGTAGTACCTGTCGGTGGTTACATTCCTACCGGACTGAGCAATAGGCATCACTAACCGGCACACAAGCGGAATTGTACCCCTTTCAATGTCTGTTCTTCCACAATATACCTCCATGTTCAACACATATCTGGAGTTAGCATCACATAGCATCCTAATTAGAATTCCATATTTACCGGCCTTATCCTTCATGAATACTTTGAAGGGGCATCGTCCACGAAAAAGAGAGCATTTCATCAATAGTGGTATTCTCACCTGCTGAAAGATATTGTGGAAATAGGTTATTGACAAGCTCAAAAATATTCCTCATAGGAGCGAATTTATCTGTGGTTCTTCTAGCCTCTCTTGTATTTTTATCATCAAATCGTAGTATGTTTGTGATTTGAATAAATCTTGTACGACTCATGACTGCATTGTAAACGGGACGGCCATACAAAGTTGACCAAAGTTCGTGATAATCAACTTTGCTATCTTTGTTTGACCCCATAAGGATAATAAGACCAAGGTAGGCCATCAACTCAGTCCCATCAGTAAGTGGAATATTTTTCCTCCTAGCCTCTTCATTTGTATGGGTAACAATAATATTTATTATTTCAGGTGTAAAAAATTTTTCAAAAGATTCTTTTGCACTGGTTACTATTCCCTGCCGTTTTATGCCTGGTCTTTCACGAATAATATTTTGGGTTTGTCTTCTAGTAACCCGTTGAGGATAACTTACATATTGCCTTGGATTATTGTTTCCCTTACACACGTAAACATTACCAATTACATGGGGTCTAGGCATACCTTGGATATTTCCCTGTAGAGAGACAGGCTGATTTTCAGTGGGAAGTTCAGGCTCCACAACTTCATTTTCAAACTGTTCTTCAAGCTCTATAAAGTTATCTTCTGTCTCACTACATTCTTATCCATTATCATCATCACTAAACTGCAACTCTTCTTCAAATAATCTATTTATTTCACTTGAATGTTCATATAAGTAACTCATCTTTTGGTGTAAACAAGAACAATGCACATATAACCTCACAAACACAAACCAACACAACTGGTAGTCTGATAGAAACACATGGCAAATCATTTCTGTTGGTTGTGCAGTACTGCCAACTGTGCACATGTAAGGGAAAATTTACCTCAGATATTCAACTTGTAATATTGATATGTACATTCATGTAAATACAGTTTGTATTCGTATAAATAAATAATTTGTTGAAGAATTACATTATTAACCAAGGGTTACACGGAGTACCAAGGGGGAGGCTTCAGAAGCCCATACGCACTTTTGTTGTTGTTATGGGCAGGAATGTGTATAAAAAAACAGAATGTATATTTAAATGTATTCTTTAACTAGCTACTGACAATATCCAATTTTATCTAAATTTTCTAGAAAGCTTTTATACTAAAAAATTACAAAATATCAAACAATGGGCCTGATAGGCCCCCCTTGGTCCTAGAAGGGTTAATACGATGTGGCATGGAGTCGATGAGTCACCTGCATTCCTCGATCGTGATTTTGCGCCATATTTCCACAATGTTCAATTTCAAATCCTCCTTGGACTTTGGCTTCTTCTTGGCCAATTTTACAGCCATGGTGTTCCACAGGTTCTCGATAGGATTAAGGTCTGGAGACCGTGCGGGCCATGGCAAAACCTCAATGTCCTGTTCTTTGAACCAGTCAGCTGTAAAGCGACTGCAATGGCAGGGGGCATTGTCGTGTTGGAACAGATAATTTTGACCCATTAACCTAGTTACTTAAGTAAGCATGATTTCTTCCATTATTTGAACATATCTCTGGCTATTAACTGATCCATCGACCATGTACAGTTCTCCAGGGCCTTCATAGATTATGCACCCCCAAATCATTACAGCTTCGCCTCCAAATTGGACAGCAGGCGCAACGCATGATGGCAGAAACTTCTGTTTTAGTGCGCCTAACCTTAACTTGCCGTCTAGGATAGAGTTCAAACCTACTTTCATCAGAAAAGACACACCTTTGCCAGGCTTCTTTCATCCAGTTACGTCTGTCATAACACCACTTCATTCGCCTTTTCTTAGCTAGGTCATTTAGCAGAGGCTTGCGCAAGGCAACGTAGGACATAAAACCAGTATCTCTCAAACGACGGCCTACAGTTTCAGCACTGATGTCAATGTTCAAAGTATCTTTAACTTTAACCAAAAGATCAGGCAAACTACCCCTACGATCTTTTTTACAAATGTCAACAATCTTACGATTGTCTCTGGGTGAGGTTATTCCGAGGCCTGCCTTCACGGGGCGCATCAAGGACTGTACCTGTTGCTTGAAACTTATTCACTGTCTGTTCCACACAAGTTTTTGACACAGAAAGTTTTTCACTAATCTTCCTATAACTCAAGTCACTTTTCCACATACCAATAATCTGCCACTTTAGGCATACTTCTACACTTACTGGTTTGTGACCCATATTTAGATTTTGTAAACAAGAAAGTAACCTAAAAACAGTGTACACTAAGATTTGACAGCTGTTCATAGAACAAATAGTGACAAAAGCTCTTTTAAGCAGTTGTACCAACTCATAAACTCTAGATCTACATGGCTGTGAAGTTTTTATACACTATAATGACTTCAATTATGAAACTAGATATGTTACAATAGTTTGAACTTTCAAGTAGAAAATTAAAAAAAAAGAAAATCAAATTTCAGCTTGCGACAAACTTACCACAATTTTTTTAAATTGTTTCTAAAACCAGCTAAACAATCCTTAACTAATAGCCTATTCATATACCTAAAGCCATTAGTCTAGTTTTATCCGTTCTAGAGTTATATCTTTTTTCATACTACATTTTGTGGGTTTTTAGGCCGTTCTTACAAACAGAAAAATATCTGTGGAATCCGCTGTATTAAAGATTGATAAGTCTAATTTGTGTCAAAAAATGTCATTTTTCATGGGCTATATGACAGTAGCATAACATCATTAAATTTAGAAAATGTTTTAAGGACTAGAGCCTATATACAAGTATTTTAATAGTGTCCTTATACTTTTGACAGACACTGTATTAGCTTTAATTTTTTATAGGACTCAACAATCACTATAAAACACTAATTCAATAACGGTTATGTGGGTAATTCTCAGGCTACGGGCAAATTTAAGAAAAGTAAGTGAAAAATAAAATAATTAAAAATTTAACAAGGGAAAAAATGTTTTCAACTTCTTTGTAAGTAGTTGTTTTTAGCTAAATATGTGGTTAAGATCGTTAATGCATATTTATTGAATTAAAAATTTTTTTTAAAAACTATGTCCACGGAGCTGATCATTAGGGTAACGGAGCTGAATAATTTTATCAATTGTGGAATAAAGTACTTGTTTATTGATAGCAAATAATAAACAAACTAAATTAACAATGGTAGGCTTAACCTACTAAATGAACAAAGAGAACAGACTTAACCTATCTGTTTATATTTAGACTTATTAAGTAAGGTAAAAATAAGTAAACAAATTAATGCTCAAGTTGTTGAGTCAAATCTCACTATATGCTAATACATTTAAAAAAATAACTAAACATGAGATGTATTACAAACTTGTTAAGTTAGTATTTTTTTTTTGAACTATGTTCTTAAGATAATAAACTAGATAGCTTGACATTTAAAAACGTTAAACTAAAGGACTAAGATAACTGAAGCAAAGTTAACATTATGCAGGGCAGTTTGATTCGAAGTCAGAAGACTTAAGCATCTACTCAAAATGAAGTGAAAAAACAGTTCAATTTTAGTTGATATCAAAACTATCAAATTTTTTCAAAAAAATTAAAAAAACAAAAATTTAAACCCAAAAAAACCAAAAATTTTTTTTTTTTTAAAAACCCAAAAAAAATTTTAAAAACCAAAAACCAAAAAAAAAAAAATTTTTTAAAAAAAAAAAAAATTTTTTAAAAAAAATTTTTTTTTTTTTTTTTAAAAAAAAAAAAAAAAAAAAATTTTTTTTTTATTTTTTTTTTTTTTTAAAAAAAAAATTTTTAAAAAAAAAAAATTTAAAATTTTTTTTAAAAGGGAAAAAAAAATTTTTAAAAAAAAAAATTTTAAAAAAAAACCCCAGGGTTTAACCAAAAATTTTTTTAAAAAAAAAAAAACCCCCAAAAAACCTAAAAAAATTTTTTTTTTTTTAAAAAGGTAAAAAAATTTTTAAAAAAAAAAAAAAAATTTTTAAAAAAAAAAAAAAAAAAAAAAATTTTTTTTAAAATTTTTTTTAAGTTTTTTTTTTTTATTTTTAAAAAAAAAAAAAAAAAAAAAAAAAAAAACAAAAAAAAATTTAAAAAAAAAAAAAATTTTTTTTTTGGGAAAAAAACTTTTTTTAAAATTAAAAAAAAAAAATTTTTTTTTTAAAACCAAAAACAAAAAAAATTCCCCAAATTTTTTTTTTTTTTTAAAATTTTTTTAAATTTTAAAAAAAAAAAATTTTTTTAAAAAAAAAATTTTCCAAAAAAAAAAAAAAAAAAATTTTTTTTTTTAAAATTTTTTTAAAAATTTTTTTTTAAAAAAAAAAAAAAAATTTTTTTTTTTTAAAAAACCAAAAAAAAAAAAATTTTAAAATTCCCGGGTTTTTTTTTTTTAAATTTGGGCCCATTAAAAAAAAAAAAAAAATTTTTTTTTTTAAAAAAAATTTTTAAAAAACCAAAATTTTTAAAAAAAATTTTTCCCTTTTTAAAATTTTTTTTTTTTTAAAAAAAAATTTAATTTTTAAAAAAAATTTTTTAAACCCGAAATTTTTTTTTTTTTTTTTTTTTTTTTAAAAAAATTTAAAAAAAAAAACCCTTTTTTTTTTAAAAAAAAAAAAAAAAAAAACCCCCCCTTTTTTAAATCTTTTTTTTTTTTTTTTTAAAAAAAAAGGGGTTTTTTTTTTTTAAAAATTTTAAAACCCCGGCCCCCAAAAAAAAAGGGGGGTTTTTTAAAAAAAAGGGGGAAAAAAAAAATTTTTAAAAAAAAATTTTTAAAAAAAAAAATTTTTTCCCTTTAAAATTAAAAAAATTTTTTTTTTTTAAAAAATTTTTTTTTTAAAAAAAAATTTTTTTTGGGGGGGTTTTTTTTTTTTAAAACAAAAAAAAAATTAAAAAAACCCCCTTTTTTAAAAAAATTTTTAAAGGAAAAAAAAAAAATTTTTTTTTTCCCCCCCCCCCCCAAAAACATTGGGAAAAAAAATTTTTTTTTCAAAAAATTAATAATTTTTTTTTTTTATATTAGTTTTTTCAATATTTTTAAAAAAACAATTTTTAAAATTTTTCCCAAATTTCTTTTTGGGGGAAAAAAAAACCCCCAGTTTTTTTTTAAAAAAAAGGGGGGGAAAAAAAAAAAAACCCCCCTTTTGGGCCCCCCCGGGGGGGAAAGGGAAAACCCTTTTTTGGGGCCCCCGGGGGCCCCAAAAAAAACCCCCCAAAATTTTTTGGGTTTTTTTGGGGGGGCCCGGGGGGGGGAAAAATTTTCCCTTTTTTTTTTTTTAAAAAAAAAAAATTTTTTTAAAAAAGGGGAAATTTTTTTTTTAAAAAAAAAAGGGGGGGGGAAAACCCCTTTGGGGGGGGAAAAAAAAAAAGGGGAAAATTTTTATTTTTAAAAAAAAAAAAGTTAAAATTTTTTTTCCCCCCCAAAGGGGGGTTTTTTTTTTTTTAATAAATTTTTTAAAAAACCCCTTTTTTAAAATTAAAACCCCAAAAATTTTTTGTTTTGGGGGCCCCCGGGGTTTTTTAAAAAAAATTTTTTTTTTAAAAATTTTTTTTTCCCGGGTTTTTTTTTTGGAAAAAATTTTTTTTTTTTTTTTAAAAAATTTTTTAACTTTTTAAAAAAAGGGCCCCCGGGCCCTTAAAAAAAAAAAAAAAAATTTGAAAAAAAAATTTTTTTTTAAAATTTCCCCAAAAGGGGTTTTGGAAAAAACCCCCCAAAAAATTTTTTTTAAAAAAAAAAAAAATTTTAAGGGGTTTTGGGGGGAAAAAAAAATTTTTTTTTCCAAAAATTTTTTAAAAAAAAAAGGTCCCCCCCTTTTTTTCCCCAAAAAGGTCCCAACCCCCAAAAAAATTTCTCATTCCTTTATTTTTTTGGAAAATTTGGGCCTTTTCAAAGTCTTTAAAGTAAAAAGTTTTTCATTGTCTCATTTAGGAAGCGCTTCTGTTTTTTAATTTTATGCCTAGTTATTGTATCCTTTTTACCTGGGCAAAGCCTACTGTTTTTGTCTTTCTCAAG
Source organism: Stictocephala bisonia (assembly GCA_035578905.1). NCBI lineage: Eukaryota > Metazoa > Arthropoda > Insecta > Hemiptera > Membracidae > Stictocephala > Stictocephala bisonia. The sequence goes on along the minus strand of JAQJVL010001398.1, from coordinate 124,831 downwards.
AAAATCTCTAACTGCCGTCCTAGCTTTTCCAATTTCTAGGTCAATAATTTTTTTTTCCATGATAGCCTTGAAACCGTTTTATTTTTGACAAAGTCATAGATCTTACATCGGTCATTAGTTTGTACTTAGAAATCAACTGGCCACTCACAATTGATACTATTTGTTTTTTTTATCTTTTTTGATTTCACTTTCTTCATATTTTCTGTAACTTGCCTTTTATTACTTCGCCAAACAAGAGTTTCTTTCTTATGACCAATCTATTTTTATCGCTTTCTTTTAACAGTTTATTTACAGTTTTTCTGGGAGTGTTATCTATTGGAATTTTCCTCCTTTCTTCCTTTTGTTTTAGCCTTTGCAGCCGTTTTTTATATCGGTTTAACCTTCTTTTTAACTGCTTGCATTTTTCCTCATACCCTTTTATCTGCTTTCTGGCATGATCCCTATTTCTTCTTGCTATTTTTTTTCCACTTTGTAGTCTACTGGTAGATGAAATTGGTTGAGGGTTAACATTTTCATTTGGGCTACCGGGTGGTGTATTTTTTGATGCAGAATTATTCATTTCCTTCAAATTTTTGCGTTTATCGCTGCATGTTTTTGCCCATTTACGCCATGTTTTCCTTTTTTTCCTTTTGTCTCTCTCGCTAAGATTTGAAATATTCAGGATTTTCCCTTCTTCTTTTCGCTTATGCCACCTCTGTCTCTCTTTTTCTTTAGCTGCCTCGTAAAGCTCTGGATTGGTTTTTATTTTCTCCCTTGCTTTCCTCATACTTAGTTTCTTTTGTTCCCTTCTTCTTTCCAAGTCATTGTTTGCTTTTCTTTTTGCCATTTTAGCTAAAATATAAAAAATATAAGCCTACATACAAATTAAATTTTTAATTTGAAAAATATTTTGCCAAGCTAACTCAATTTATGCTTTGATTTTGTATTTAAATTTTAACGTCAGTCAGAGTAAATTATTTTTAGTAATTACACATGAATTATGCAATTGCTCCAATCTGAAGACAGTTTAAACATAAATCTAGAAAAAAGTTTAAATATCCGAAGATGAGACTGTAGCCTTGAAACACTGTATATATGCTGTAATACTTGCTAAATGCATGTAAACTGATAAAATAATTTTAAATATTCTTTATATTATGTATTTTGAAAGGAAAGTTAATAATTGTTTAGGTTCAGAGAGCTCCGTGGACAACCACTCAGCTCCGTGGACACTATTATGACCACGGAGTCCACGGAGCTGATTTCCACGGAGCTGAAGAATTCACTATTTACAATGAAATTGAGGTTATGTGTGAACCTTGTAATGTTCATTCCAAACATGCAGTAAAAGGGTTCACTATTACAAAAGAAATACATATTGTCATAATTTTCTAGCTAATAATAACTAAGTAACAAAAACCACGGAGCTGATTACCTGATGTTTACGAAGGCAAAATCTTCAACTTCAACATTTATTTTCTTCAAATTAAAACACACACAACTACTCAACTGAGCACAAACAAGAAAATGGCTGCCTTCCCTCCACTTGGAAGAAGAACCTATGAAGGGTGACCAACATAACAACAAAATATTTCCCAGTATTAGTAGTGTCCACGGAGCTTAAATATTTTTGGAGTACAAACTTTATTTCAATTTTCTAAAAATGAAATAGATATATTTTTATTATTAGATAATATTAAAGAATAATATGTGAAACATACTATTTGTTAGTACAATTACTTTTAACTCAAATAATATTTTCAACATCTTTAATTCCAATTAATATACACAAAACAGATAGGTGACCGTCCACGGAGCTGAAAAAATTGAGTTTTTTTTTTAATTTTGAGCTAAATGTAAAGTACTTTTTTAGAACTTTAATTGTACAGCCAAATACTAAACCATTTAAACCATGATTCTGTAAACAGAATTAAATAGTTTTTGAGTTATTTTTTAAGAAAATTTTAGGTGACACTGAATTTGCCAGTAGTTAAAGAATCACCCATGTACATTTTTTTTATTTAGTTTAAAAATGTTTGTTTCATTGATCTTGTAACGGAGTTGAGGCATTTATAAGAAAACAACTTTTATTACAGTAAAAAATCATATTTATTGACAGATGTTATCCTGCGCGCGTGATAAGTTTGCATTTGGGATTTGCCCAAACTGGCAACGCAGCGGGGCAAATCCCAAATGCACAATTGTCATTAGCTTTGTGTCTTCTATAGCTCCTGGAAGATGTTTTACCAGGTTACGAGCCATTGACCTACCCCGCCTTTCAGGAACTTTAGCTGTCCAAACATATTTATTTTTACCACTTAGTAAATATCTTCTACTCACATTATTTGCAGATTGTTGTCCTCCTGATTCACTTACGTTATTTGTAGCTTTTTCTTCCGTTTCATTATCATCTTGGGCAGTCTCATTTCCCTCAGCAACTTCTACTTCTTCATTGGCTACAAATTCATCACTTTCCTCGCCCTCTTCTTCTGGAACGAAATCTGGATCTTCATCTGTGTCATCTCCACCAAAGTCACTCCCACTATCACTATCTTCACATAAAGCTGCTAATATATAACCGTTTTTGATCGCAAACTCATTTTACAAAATCACTATTGACATGTAATAAAAAAGGAGGAAACAAAACCAGAACATCCATTAAAAGTCAGCATAAAGTTCATACCGGGGTTTGTAGGACCCCAAACAGTAGACAACATATTCACTCAGTGTCTGGTAAGCAACTGACAGTAGCTAGAGTCAGGGCCGCCCAGAGACTTTTGGTGGCCCCGGGGCAAAGTTTACCATGTGGCCCCTTCCTTCACTTCAAAATAAATTAATTTAATTACTCTGTCAAATATACTATAATTGATATTTTACTTTTAGCACATTCTACGATATTCTTACCATCTCTTTCGTTAGATTACTATTGTAATTAACACGTTAGCTGCCACTGGGATGGACCTGTGATGTCCCCATATTGCCAAGTTTTATCGTTACTTTTTTTCATTAATTTTTGTTGTAATATGTTTGTTACGTAGTGTAATATGATATTTTATAAATAAATGTTTCAAATAACAGCTGTTAATTATGGCCCGATCGGGTCGGCAGATTTTTTTATTAACGAATTTCAATTGAAAAATAAATGTGCCGACCCGATCGGTACAACACTGTTTTTGGGTATATTTCACGTAAGATATTGGCAGTACTGCACTCGCTGCGCGGTAAATCGTGACACACATGTTCGTGTTATTTCGCGCGCTTTTTATTGTACTCGGCACCCACTTAGTGTAAATCCAACCTCACTTGGTTACAGTTTGTGTGTTGTTAGGTGTAGTGTATTCACACTGAATTTTACATTTTGTTCAGATATCCTTCCATGTTACGTATGTCTTTGAGTGTTTGTATTTTATTTAAGTTTATTTAGTTAGTTTATATTTTCAACAATGGGTGATTTGAATAGTGATGAAATAACAAACGCTTTGTACGATCCTATGACAAGTGAATATGACCCACAAATGGACTGTGTTAGTGATGATGGTTGGGGAAGTAATGAAGAGAGCGACATGGATAACATGGACGAAGATCCCGACTGCTCCCAGATACGACTCTTTATCGGAGAGTGACTTAGATGGTGAGATAAGTAATGTTGTAGACAATAATTATGATGAAGATATGAATGAAGTTATGACTGAAATTATTAGTGAAAATAACAGTGTGAATGATGAAAGCGTTATGAATGTTGATGAAGTTGTAAATATAGAACATGTACAAAGAGAAGATGTAAATATTAGTTTAGGTGAAAAATACAAAGTGTTGAATAAAAATGAAAAAATCCAAATGAAAAAAGATGAAGATGAAAAATGGCAATTGTTTGAGGGTAGGCAAAAATATATTTAATTTGACGGAGTACCAACATTTTCATTCAATCTTCCACAAAATGCAAAACCTGTTGATTACTTTTATGCATATTTGACTGATGAAATCATACAGGTTATGGTTGACGAAACCAATCGTAATGCTGCTCAGGTTATAAGTAAATTACGATTGAATCGTAGTAGTAGACTGCGAAAATGGAGACCTACTAATCCAGACGAAATAAAAAAGTTCTTGGGATTATTGTTATGGATGGGTCTTGTGCCAATGCCTCGACTGACAGATTATTGGTCGAATAACATACTCTATAAAAATTGTGTTGTAGGTAAAGTTATGAGCCGGAATAGGTTTCAATTAATATTGAGATTCTGGCATTTTAGTGATAATGAGAAAATGCCACAGGGAGGTAGACTATCCAAAATCTCACCCCTTATTGATCATTTGAATAACCAATTCAAAATTAAAAAATCTCCTGGTGAAGATGTTGTTGTGGATGAGAGTATGATCCCTTTTAGAGGTCGGCTCCTTTTTCGCCAGTATCTTCCCAACAAAACACACAAATATGGGATTAAGGTGTTTAAAATCTGTGACACAAGTGGCTACACTTTAAAAGTAAAAGTTTACATGGGAGCAGGGACTGGAGCCGATGACAATCTAACATTAGCAACTTCTGTAGTTTTGGACTTAATGAAAGACTACTTAGATAAGGGCCATACCTTATATGTAGACAATTTTTATACCTCTGTAGACTTGGCCAATATACTTTTGTCATGTAACACACATATTGTAGGAAGTGTTACTCATAATAGGGCATGGTTTCCCCACAAGAAATCAATACCATCCAATGGGACAGTAACACTTCGTAGAGGTGAGATGAACTGCCTTGAGTACCCGAATGGCATTGTATTCACGAAATGGTTTGACAAGAGGGAGGTTAGGATGATGTCAACAAAGCATCCTGTGGATTATATTGACACAGGGAAAAGAACAAGACAGGGCCAACCTATTTTAAAGCCTCTAGTAATAGTTCATTACAACAAGGCAAAGATGGGAATCGACGTGTCTGACCAGATGGCATCGTACAGCACTGCTGTAAGAAAAACGATGCGATGGTACCATAAAGTCGCTGAAGAGTTCCTCTTAGGAACAGCTGTTGTCAATGCCTGGTTAGCGTATAAAGATGCCGTTGGAGTCACAGCCCAAAGTAGAAGAAAACATGTGTACTCCATTACTACATTTAGAGAAAAAATTGTGTATGAGTTGCTGGGTTTGTAGACGGGACAGGTTGAGCCTGTGAAAGAAGTTGGACATCACTTCTTGTCTGAAACTTCCACTTTCGTTGGTGAAGGGAAGAACAAACGAAGAGCACGAAAGTGTGCTACCAAAGAGTTGCCCGCACAGGAGACCGGAAGTTAACAAAAAACCTTAAAAAAGTAACTACCCTATGTAAAATGTGTCCTGAGAAACCCTTTTTGTGCAAGGACTGTTTTAAAAATGTACATAAGTAGACACATGTAAATAACCTAGTTTTTCTGCAAATGTATTTTATCCTATTACAATTTCTTTATAAAATGTATCGATGTGTTGTTTTGTCCATCTCCAATAAAACTACCAATTATTTAACATTAAAACATTGATCAAAGTTAAAAAGAAAATGTGCCGACCCGATCGGGTCGGCATCATTCACGCTTTTTTAAAGTAAATTTTAACTTGAAGTAAATGGTTTTAGAATGTCCTGGATACATTTTTACATAACTATGGGATCCTATATTCATGAATTGTCTATTAAATAATTGATAAATAAAATTATAAACTTTAAAAATTGATATTTTGTAAACCCTTACTAATTGCTAACGCCGACCCGATAGGGTCGGCCGATGTTTCTAGCGCAACTACGTATGCCGACCCGATCGGGTCGGCACGGCAGCTAACGTGTTAAGATTCTTGTTCATGGACGTTTTCTCAGGGCTAGCTGCGAAGCTCCGGTAAGTTTTTCTCTAATTGTCCTATACTTTTTAAAAATTTCCTTAAGTATTACCGCTACAATAACATCAATCACTTATAACAAAACTGCTATTCTTTAATATTAAATAAATAATAACGAAACAAGCAATGCTACAGTCAGTTGCATAGTTGGGCGCAGCAGCTCTTCGATTGCCAGTTGAGCCATCCTCGCCAATGATATTAGCTGTGGGTGAGGGAGTGAGGGGCCAATAAATTTGTATAGGCCACTTGGCTTCGCTAGCTAAAGAGCAAGTGGCCGACTGTTCACGAAGTAAAATAATTTGGCGAGCGCGAACATCTAGTGCTTCAAAAACAGTCAACTGAGAGTTGAGGTTATGTTATTGTTTTCAAAACAGGTTGTAGACCACTGGGTATGTAGCTTATTGATGTTGGACATTAAAACATCTAGTTTATATTCGTGATTTTAGTTTGTCTTTGTGCTAAACTTTAACCTTTTGAGGTCCATTTAAATGGTTAGTATACAGTCCCCCAGGTCCTATTTATTAACAGGCTTAATGGCCTGTATTTGCAAACACCTTCATTAAAAGAGAATATAATATTTTGTAAGCCTTCTGAGTATGTTATATTTTTTTTACTTATTTGGTATATTGTAAAAAGTAAAAAAAATATAGCCTACTGGTTAACAAAAAATTATAAAATAGTTTTATGTCTATATAAAACTACAACAAGAAAAGTTTTGGAACAGAAAAAAATATGTTTATTTCCAGAAAAGTGCATTTATTTTTTTTATCTCCCCTGTGTTTAAATTTTTCTTATATCTAAGAGCATCTGAGTAATAGAAACAAGTATTTAGGAAATATAATAATAAATAAAACTACTAGCCTACAAAATAAATAAATAGAACAACTCACTGAAAATAATATCCAGGTCTGCGACTAAGTTGCCTAAACTTGCAGTATCAAATTTTCACAAAACCACTGACCACTAAAATACTTGTTCTGAAGACCATTGTAAGTGCAATAAAGTTATAATTAAATTAAAAAAACAGACTCCAAAAAGTAAAATAAAATATCATAGGCCTATACAGTAAGAGAAAGTTCAATTGCAACACTTGAGATAAAAAGTAATAGGCCTAAACTATTTACATATTTACAAATACTGGTTTTTTTCAGTCTACTCTCTATAATTTTTTTTGGTGTGGTACTTGTCAAAACATCCATTTGGGTGAAGACCTGGTTTACGAGGGCAAGTATCACAGTAAAAAGAAGTTTCCTTCCTTCCTCCGGGTATTTTGCGGTCTGAACAAACTGCACAATCCTTGGTCTTCTTCCCTTCATGGGCCTTGATGGAATGGTATAAGCCATTCATACGAATACCAGCGTCATTGTCCAAAGATGCAGGCCTACCTCTCTTACGACGCATGTTGCGGACATCACCTACCAATTGCTCTATAAGCTGTTTTCTGTATTCAAGATGACGAACAGCAGATAAGTTTTTCCTTTTGCTGTCCAAGTTGTACAAAATAAAACTATTTACAACAGAAACTTCGACCATCCAAAAGTAAAGCTTGCGCCACCATTTTAGGCTCTTCTTGGCAAAGCCGTAGCTGCTGCAGTAATGATCACTGCGGTCGACTCCACCCATTTTAGCAGTGTAGTCTGATATCATAATTGGTTTAGGAATTTGCTCTTGAATATTACTTTTTTTCGATCTAGTTACTAATTGGGTTTTGGCATTATTACATGTACTTACCATGCTTACAACTCGTTTATCTTTCCAGGCAAGTGATATGATAATAGTTTTTTTGTTCTTATAGGCTACAACTTTATGCTTTTCTAAACTTTTTAGGTACTTTTTATTTAGTTTCTTGGGGAGTCCCTTTCTGTTTGTCATAACAGTACCAGTAAGATAAATGTGTTTCTTCAATAATTCATTGGCTAAATCTATACTGGTGTAAAACCTATCTGTGTAGAAAAAATAGCCTACATTCTGTGTTGCTGTTTGCAGAGTTTCAGCTAAATGTAAAATGATTCTTGAGGTAAAAGGCAAATCCGGTCGAATCAGATTGTTTGTTGTATATGACCCATAATAAGGGATCACTACACTTACATAGCCGGTGATTGAGTCTGCTAAAACATAGAGTCGTAAACCCCACTTAGTGGGCTTTTGAGGGTTATACATTTTGAAAGTAACCCTGCCCTTGAAGCTAACAGTTGACTCGTCAACAGAAATGAACTGGCTAGGTCGGTAAAGTTCTAGGAATTTATTTCCAATGTAGTCCATGACATTTTTTAGTTTGCTAGCCCTAGACTGCATACTTCTAGCAGGAGATTCAGATGGTGGAGATACATGTAGGGCCCAAAAGATTTGCAGAAACCTTTTTCTAGAAAAGATGTCTTTGAAAAAATTTGATGAATCAACCCAAGAATCTGAAAAAAAAACTTTTCAAAGTTTGTCGTGATTGACATCCCATATTCAGTAACACACCATGGAAAGCAATCATTTCTCTGTCAGTTACATCGGTCCAACCCCACCAAATTGAATACTGTCGCAAAGGCATGATTTTGGCAACTTTTTCTTTTACGTACCTGTTAGTCTCCTGCACTATTTCAGCAAACAGTTGAACTGTGAAAAATAGTTGGAAAAAATCGATGGGCTTTGTTGGTGGTTCATTACCTTGATTTCTTGGAGGTACAAATCCAAAATTGGTATCATCAAAAGCAATCAAATTGAAATCAGGGGTGTTTTCATCACAAGACTCCCAGTCATTGTCAACTATTGGCGGTAGGTTAGGCCTAGGTTGAGCTCTCCGTCTCCGGCTATTATTTGTTGCATCACCACCACCGCCAATCGGTATTTCTGGTTCGTCTTCATCCTCTGATTCCACAATTACTTCACCTAATCCATTTTCATCGTCACTTTCGGGTTCAGAATAACAAAATAGGGGATCTGCGTCTTCATCATCACTATCAATGTCACTATCAAACAAAGCGTCTTCTATTTCACCATCATATAATGGTTCAGGACCAGTTTTACTGGTTGAAGCCATTTCAACTTCACTAGAAACTAATCAAAACAGATTATAACGTAATAAAAATAATTAAATCACAAACAAAAACTATTTTGAATAAAGGTAAATACGCAATCGAAATAAACTGCGACGTACTGCACAACTGAGGTTAGCGCACGAGTAGCGTAGCTGGCCGGCTGACGACAACACTGTGACAGCTGGTATTATTTTGCGTAAACAATAAAGTAAACCGTCTAAAAACAGACTGAAAGTAAAATATTTCGATTGTAAAACATCGAAAATATCGATTTTTTGAATAACTAATATCGTTAAAGTCGATATATCGCACTAATATAAGAAAAAAACTAGTGTCGGACTGAGTCCGACAAAGGACCAGAACTGTCATGGCTGCCATGTCGGACTCAGTTCGCCTATGGACCGCAAAAGGTTAAACTATTCAATTTTTATTTAACAGGCATAAAAGGCATTTTGTACCAACTCAATTTTCTCAGCATAAAACATAGTAAAATATATGTCTGTCAAATTGGATACTATATCATTGATGTACATCACAGTCTACATGTCCGAACAGTGACAGTGGTATTGACACACCCACACACCCATTCACGAACAGTGGTATTGACCCTCCCGCTCAACAATACACGTACAGTGCTTCAATCTTAGTTAATTTCACTTATCACGCAACACACAATAAATAAATACTGTATTAATGATTGTCAAAAATATAAATGGCTTACTCGTTCGTCAGTGACAGTAAAAAATTATGAAAACTATTTTGATTGGTCTTAGATTTGTTATGTTAATGAATGACAACATTAATCAATTATGCTATTTGTTTGGGAACAACCTGTACGTGGGCATAATTGTTTTAATCAAGAGCTGCTCTACTGAATATGTTGAGAATACAACCCTGTTCCTGTTACAGTTTCAGGGTAAATTAAACCAGACAATAAAAGAGTTACAACAAGTTAAATGTCACAAAATATATATTATTCAAAAGGAGTTGTACAAATCTGAACAATGAAGCTGTTTTATCTATTAACGGTGTACTTAAGAGCTCCTCTTTTCATTAAGACCTATGTCATAATATATTGGTAAAATGTCTTTACGAACATCCATGTCATAATAACTAATGAATTTAAAATGTCAAAGGAAACATTACAGTAGATATTTCTTTATTTCATTTCACATAACGTTTACATAATTTTACAAAATTTTATTTGTAAGTAAGCAGGTGAAGAGTCAATGTCCTAAAAAACTAAAACTATCCTAAAACTTATTCTAAAATTACATATCAATGATGAAAGAGTTATCACTTAAAAACTCTTCTACATCATAATATTCTTTCTGAATCAGGAAGTTTTTAACAATTTTTTTAAACTTAATAATATTTAGGATTTTTAGATTAGACGGAATTTTATTGTAATACTTTAGACCAATGTAATGAGGGGAATTTTCAAATAGTTTTAGCCTATGAATTGGATATTGGAGTTGTTCTCTGAATCTTGTGTTGTAAATATGGCTGTGCTGTTTATTTAAAATTAAATCTTTATTTTTATGTACAAATAATAAACATTTGAAAATATACATGGAAGGAAGTGTTAGAACATTCAGCTCTTTGAATACAGATCTGCATGATTGGTTATGGTCCATAAAAAGCATTGTTCGAATGTACGTCTTCTGAATTTTAAAAATCTTAAGAATATCGGTTGAGCTGCCCCATAGTTCAAGACCATACTGGAGCAGGGAACCAAAGCAAGCATGATACACTGTCATTCTAACACTCAGCTCCACAGTTCCTCTCAGAATATACATTTGGAAACATAAGGAACTTAATCTTTTACTCAGTGCTTGTATTAGGGGTCTCCATGTGACGTTTTGATCAATGATTAACCCCAAAAACTTCACCATGTCTTTGATAGTTATGATGTTGTCATCGATGGTAATGGAATTACTAAAAGGGCATTTGTTATGTTGTGTTTGAAATTTTATTATTTCAGTTTTTTCCTTATTTAATTTAAGTCCATTTATATCAAACCACTGCTTTATTTCATGTAAAACTCTTTCCACTGCTTTCTTTAATTCATTATCATTTGAACATTTCAATAGAATTGAGGTGTCATCTGCATATAAAAATACTTCAGCATGGTTAATATTTAAAGGTAAATCATTGATGTATAGAATGAATAATAATGGGCCTAGCAGCGAACCTTGGGGAACTCCATTTATATTCTCATTCCAATCTGACATATATTTACCATCTGTTTTGTTTATAATGACTCGTTGTTTTCTATTTGTCAGGTATGATTTTAACCAATTTAGAGCTCCATTGTTGATTCCATAAAATTTCAGTTTCTCAATTAGAATGTCATGATTAACACAGTCAAATGCTTTTGACAAGTCACAAAAAACACCTGCGGTGCTCTTAGACTTGTCCAGCCCCTCTGTAATATGGTTGATTAATTCTGTGGCTGCATCAATTGTACTATACCCCGGTCGAAAACCATACTGATTTTTACAAATTATATTATTATTGTTGAGAAATGTACTTAACTGATCGAGAGCAACTTTTTCAAATACTTTTGATAGAACTGATAATACTGACACAGGCCTATAATTATCGGGGTTATTTTTATTGTATTTTTTATGGATTGGTATTACGTTTGCATATTTTAATTGACTTGAGAAAACTCCCTCATAGAAGCACTGATTGATTAGAAACGACAAAGGCTGTGAAATATAACCTGCAGTATTTTTCAGAACCTGCACAGGAATCTCATCCCACCCAACTGATTTTTTGTTTTTTAAATTTGCTATTACTCCATTTATCTGATTTATTGTAACAAAACTAAATTCAAATTTATGGTTTGACACTTCTTCCCGTTTTGTTAGAAACTTCCTAGCAGCTTCTATTGAAATTAAGTTGTTTGATTTACATCCAACATTGATGAACATTTCATTAAACTTACAAGCAATTTCATTTCCATTGGTAATTTCCTCATCCATAAAGTTAACCTGTTCAAATCCTACATTTGTCACATTTTGTTGTAATCCTAATACAGACTTGACTACATTCCAAGCTGCTTTATTTTTATTTTCAGCATTTGCTATATATTTACTATTTGCAATTCTTTTGGCAGTACCACAGACCTTTCTAAAGATTTTTTTGTACAACTTTACATAATTTAAAAATATTTGATCTTTTGAAGTTTTTGCTAAAGTATGCAATTCTCGTTTACGCCTACTTGAGATACGAATTCCGGTTGTAATCCAATTTTTGTTTGTGCATTTCGAATTTGTTAAGGTTTTTGTTTGTGCATTTCGAATTTGTTAAGGTTTTTGTTTTTACTGTTTTTAACGGAAAGTGACTATCGAAGTTTAATTTGAACAGAGAAAAAAATATATCAAAGTTTTTTTGGGATGAATTTGTATTATTTAAATTCCATTTTATGTCTTTTACACATTCTGTAAAGTTGTATAAGCCTGATTTTGTAAATCTTCTTCTTTCTTCTAACTTGTGGAGACCATTTTGTCCAGATTCTTTAAATATGGAAATTAATAAGGCTCTGTGGTCAGACATGCCGAGTTCAACATTCAAACGAGTTCTCTGACTAACGAGTTTGTTTGAGATTACATTATCAATACAAGTTTTAGAGTCAAAGGCTATTCTTGTTGGTAAGTAAAAGTTTAAATTAAACCCGTTACATTCTAATATATTAATAGTTTATCTCTTACCCTAGGATTGCGAGAAGTTTTTAGACTATCAATATTTAAGTCGGATGCTAAATAAATATGTTTTGTTTTAGCTTCTTTTTTTAGTTTACATAATAGTTTTTCAAGTTTACTTAAAAATAAGTTCATATTACTCAAGTCTGTATTATGATATAAAGAGATAACTATATGCGAAACTGTATTCTGATCCACTACTTCAATGCAACAAGCTTCAAAAACAAAATCTTCTTTTAAACTACTAATTAAATCATTTCTTATCTTAAACGTAATGTTTTTCTTAATCAGAATACAGGAACCTCCTCTTACAGATTTTTCCCTACAATAACAATCTGCCAATGTAAAATTAAAAATATTGTTATGCAGTAAACATAGTTCATTTTCTTTCAGCCAGTGCTCATTTAAGCAGATAATACCTAAATTTAATTTACTTAAAAACTGATTAAACTCTTCAATCTTAGACAACGATCTTAAACCTTGTATATTAAAGTGCATCAACCATTTACAACTCCTCAAAATTTTACCATTGATATTATAAATATCATCTATATATATGTCTATGGATTGTGAATTGGTATAATTTTGATCCATGTTACTGATGAAATCTTGATTGTCAATATTATTATCTTTATAGTTGGTCAGGTTTGATGCACTACAACTTGTTTCTACATCAGAACTAGGCAAATTTGCAGATATAAAATCGTTGTCAAAGTAACTTAGTTTAAATCTAAGAGTGTATGGCTATTGGCATTTGTTGAAGATGGAGTGGTAGAAGTGTCTGACTGTCTTGTTGGATACTGTTCCGATTTTTCACTGCTGCCGGTGTTACAGGATTGCTGATGATGCGCAAGTGGGGTGGATAGTGGAGGAAAAAGAGTCATGTCAGTCGTGACAGGGCCAGCTGGTGCTGATGGGCTCACACTGCAGATGGGCACACTGTTTTCATAGACAGATTGAGTCTCTGGGTGGATTTCATATCTTTTTATTTCTCTTCGGAGCTTTCTTAGAAAACCTGAGTGCGAGAGACCATTTCTAAGCAATCGTGTAGATTTTTTGTCGCAAGTGACAATCTTTACTTTAACACCAGTTTCGTGATGGAATTTTGCAAGATTTTCAATAAACTGTTGTGGATCAATCAGATCACGAACGCAACCGCAACCCATAGGTGGGCATACAAGGGTTTTCAGATTTGTTGATTTGAAATGTTCAATGAGCTGTTGGAATGCTTCGTCATAAACTTCTTTCTTTGGTTTATGAAAATATTCTGGCTTAGTCACCAAACTACAGATAGAGGCAGAGTTCTCTATGACTTGATAGGTCAGTCTATTACTCACATAGTCTGTTGGCTTAGGCCTTCCAAATGAGGATTTAAAAATGACAGCTACACCTGCACTCATGTTTCTATCCTTTTCAATATCGGCAGAGATGGTATGTGCGAAGCCAACATCTGATTCCTTCTTATAGCGCTTGATAATATCCTTCATATCAGATTCTACAATTACTATACTTTCTTCTTCCAATGACATACTTTCTTTTATGGTTTCCAGCCGAGTGTTATAAATAGTGTCTTTTATCATATTAGCAACAGTCTTCTTTCCCATTTTATTTAAGTGTAGCCCATGTTTGGTGTGCATTTTGCGACAGAGATCGCCTAGTGGTAGAAATGAAGCATGCTCAGTATTGTCAATAATATGTTCTAATTCCATATTCACGTAGCTCACTTGATTGCTCAATTCAGGTCTGTTGTATTGGTATGGTAAACCCGCCAGCATAATGTTGGTATGTGAAGTGATTTCGAGTGCTTTTTTAAAAGTATCTATTAGTTGGGATTCTCCGTTGACAAGATTATCATTAGTTCCTCCTATAATTATGACATGATCTTCCATATCAAATGATTTTGTTGTTTGTTCTAGATTTTTGGTCACTTCTGCCAGAGTAGCATTAGGCTTGAAAACACAAGTTATTTTTGAAGATCTGTCAGGCCAAATTTCAGATAAAAGTGGAGCAATATTCCTACCGTGGCTGTCGGCCAATATCAGAATATTGAATTTCCCTTTTTTTTCCTTAGTTGTAGTAGTTTCATTTGGGTGATTATTTATTTTCAGGATTTTAGATGTTTGTTTTTTACTTGAAAGTTCAGTAGTTTTTATTTTAGTATTGATGTTGGTTTCAATGTTAGCTTTGCATGATATTGTATTTCTGTTGTTTCCTCTTGCATCTACGGAAGCCGAGTTTCCAACACTTTCCCCATCAATCTCTAGAGCAGAATATTTATTTTTACAAGTGATTGATTGATTGTTCAGGGGTGCGTATTGTTTTGGAACTCCCTTTCTTGTACGAATCCATTTATTCATTTTTAAACTTATAGAAGATTTTCCCTCAATTTGTTGAGGGAGTTGTGATTTTTCATTTGACCTATTTTCAGTAGACGTTTTGGTTGAAACTACCCTTTGATTCCCAATGATTGTGGGTTTCCAAAACCATTCCTCAAATGATGAAAGTTGAGGGACACAAAAATAATTTAAAATGTATTTGGAATTTACAAGGAGGTTAAGCCCACACTCAAAAGTGTTACGTTGTTGTTGGCAGGGCATTTGTAAAACTGTAGTCATACCAAGGTTAGAAGCGACCATTGAAGCTGCTCTCTCATTAAGTGTATCCAACGAGTCAAAATGGTATGCTTTTTTGAGCTCTCGGTCACAGAAAAGAAGACTCCAGTGGGAGCCGCTACAAGCAGTAGATATATCCAGAGAATCATTTATGCAACTAAAAATGTATTTACATTCATCTGATTTTAAAAATGTAAAGTCTTCTTTTGCCATACTGGGGGTTCTAAATTTAAGCAAGTGAGTTTCTGATGGAGTTAAAAAGATTACGTCCTTGCGAGTTCCCTTAATACTCTCCGACATTGCATCAAAGTAAGATGAAAGTATGCAATCGTCTACCCATTTGTCCTGACGCCAGGACTCTTCATTGGAAATAGATATATTTTGTCTCAGAGTTTTATTTTCTAGCTCTAGTTTCTCCTTAATTTCTATATAAGAATTCAAAGTAGCTTTTAAAGATGATACCTCCTCAGTAGCCCTTAAAATTTGGTGGTTAAGATCCAAAATTTTATGTTCGAGAAGACCAATCTGAGTATTTAAATGGTGATTTTCTTGCTTTGTGTAATATTCATTAGTTCAATGGATTTCTTGTCTGCTTCCTCTCGTTCAGTAAGAATCTCATTATGAAACCTATTTACAACAATAGCTTCCTTTTTTAGAGTTGAAATCTCCATGTTCAGATCCATCTCCAGTTCCTCAAATCTTCTTTTTTCATCCTCGAACTTCTTTTCCTTCGCCTTGTAGCCATCCTCTAGCCTTAGGTAGGTCTCTTCGTTCATCAACTTCATGTTGTGTAGTTCTTGTTTTAATGTTTCATTTTCTTTCAGAAGGGCATTCCCCACCTGAGCGGCTATTGATAAAGATTTATTTAAGTCACCATCTTCGTCAAGGCAAGATATATTTTCTTCTAAATCAGCAACACTTGCCTCCGCGTCTTCTGAAAAGCAGTTTTTTTTGCAAATTTCATAATCAGGTTTAGGGCACAGTTCACATGTCCATGACTGCAGTTTTTTTGAAATCTCATATAATTGATCACTTGTAAGGTTTGTACAAGTCAAGTGGAACCAATGCCCGCATCTACTCCTGCAGGCAACAGAAGTCTGGGTTTTGCAAATCTTTTTATTGCACTTGGGACAAAAAACATCAGTCTTCTTCCCCATATTTACTACTTTGTACTGACAAAAATGAAATAATTGGTATTTGCCTTAAAACAATTTTCGCACTTTATAAGGAAGAACTCAATATATTCAGTAAAAAAACCGATCAATAAACCATTAATTTGGCAAACCGCTTGTTAAAACATGATTTGATCACTCTTGCAAGTTTAGAAATTAATATATCTGAAAAATTTAGCCAGTTTAAAGAAAGAACTAATGGTTTATTTTACTCACAGTTATAAACCAAGGTCCTGATCCAAATCTTGGTGAGTACACAAGTCTATATCACTCCTATATCAGTATTATTCAATTAACTACAAGTACATTATTAGAATCCCAGTTTTCAAAACAATTTTAATAAAAACAATAATACAATATTAATTCTAAAATACTAAAAGTGGTAACATTCTCCTTTCTCTAGTTAAAATAAAATTATTTGCATGAAATTCTTTTCCTTTATAGAATCCCAGTTTTCAAAACATACAATATTAATTCTACAATACTAAAAGTGGTAACAATCTCCTTTCTTTAGTTAACATAAAATTATTTCCATTTAAACTATTTATCAATATCCAGCAAAAATATTTATGCAAAACCAACTTTCAAATCAATTTTAATAGTACAATATTAATTCTATAATAATAAAAAAGTACATTTATTTTCTACAATAATAAAAAAGTACATACAATTTTCTACAAGTACATTATTAGAATCCCAGTTTTCAAAACAATTTTAATAAAAACAATAATACAATATTAATTCTAAAATACTAAAAGTGGTAACATTCTCCTTTCTCTATTCAAAATAAAATTATTGCATAAAATTCTTTTCCTTTATAGAATTCCAGTTTTCAAGACATACAATATTAATTCTACAATACTAAAAGTGGTAACAATCTCCTTTCTTTAGTTAACATAAAATTATTTCCATTTAAACTATTTATCAATATCCAGCAAAAATATTTATGAAAAACCAATTTTCAAAACAATTTTAATAATACAATATTAATTCTAAAATAATAAAAATGGTAATATTCTTCTTTTTTTAGTTAAACTAAGATTATTTGGATTTAAAATATTTATTAATATCCAGCAAAAACATTAATGCTCAAGCTGGATTTGAAACCCTGAATCTCTCATTTACCAGCCTACTGTTTATCCAACTGAGCTACAGAGGCTTGTTTACAAACTGGTTCAGAGTTTAGAACTTGCCGAAAGCTGTCCAAACTTCATCAAGTTACTGCTGGAGATTATGCACGCTAAATTCAGTCCTATTTTACACTCACACACATAGAATGTCCAGATAAATAGTTTATTCCTTTTTCACAATAATTCCATCCAAATCTGTGTTAAAAAAAAATAAATACAACTTTAATGAGTTAATAAAATAGTTTATGTTAATAATATGGTCTTGAACAAAAACTGATTTCAGGTTAGACTTTGTTAAGAAAATTTAATATTGTTCTAATTTAAAACCATGTGATTAAAAAGTTAAGTTTGATTATTCAAAACATTTAGTACATCACCCAATCATGATTATCTAACTCCATCACACATTTTAGTATTTAAAAACTATTAAATTCAAAATTAATTCAGCACTAGGTCACAGGTTACTGCTTGATCACTCATAGCAGACCACCTACACTTCACTAGAACACTAGTAAGAAAGTAAAAAAAATTGTATGTACAGTAAACTCTGGTTAACCGGTTAAATATGATGGAAGATGAATCCGGATAGTACAGAACGTAACAAAATTATAATTTTTAGACAAGATTATGCCACGCAATTCCTCCAGCGATAGCGTAGGGCAAGTAGAATGTAATGCATCATACACACATATTGTTGCACATCCGGTAAGGGAGCGGTGATGTTGTTGTATGCATATTTACCAAATTTAAGTGCCTAGAAATCTACTGTAATTTAGTGGTTTCATCGTTAATTTATTCTTTTTATACTGTAAAAATATATAATTTACTTTGCAGTATATTACAATGCTATATTGAAACATTTATAGTCTATTTTAATTGATTTCAATAAAACGTTACCATAAATTACTAGGCCTAAACTTTAACTTTTTGTTCTCTCAAAATCTTTAAATGGAATATGAATCATAGCAAATTAAATTAATTGATAATTATAGTAGTTTACTAGGAAATCCAAAATAACGCATTAAATTACAGAAATATAACTCTATAAAATACATCAATAACAGAATATTTCTTTACTGAACGACAGTAAACAAACAGAATAATGATTGACGATGTCCCCGATCTAACCTTCATGACAATTAATTGAACTCTTCCAGCCCGTTGTTACAACATTGTATATTTTGCCTGCGGGTTTTTTGGGTGCAAAACACAGTTACTACTGAAATACGACTAATATTTCTTAAATTTAGTGCATATATTGAAAAATTAGCTGATCAGTGCCGGGAAAGAGTGCAACGTTACCACGTTCGAACGGAGTGCCGCCGCCTACTACCAGCTTTGAAACCAAGATTGTAAGTACCTTTTCTCATAAAGACTTTTCGACCTTTTTAAAATGTCAGATTTAAAATGTTTTTACTGTAATTTTGTTTGCTTATTTAATTGTGTTGTTCTTAGGCTTCCACTTTTTTTATTACAATTGATTAATTTTCATAATTTAGGCCGCAGGTTACTGATCACTTGTTTTCACATTATATGGATCTATTATTTTGCTACGATGAGTGAAAGGATTTTCGAAACACCAAATCAAGATTATTTATCTACATAAACAGAATTTGTGAAAAAATACAAAATAAGGATAAAAGCTTAATCAACAAACCACTACAAATATAAATCAATTCGCAATTGATGTATTATCTTAAGTTTATAATAGTAATATATCATAACTAATGGTTTTGTAAGGATAATAACGTGATCAAGCGATTGATTTTCCTACCACTAAAAGCCAAGATAGAGTTGAATTTAGGACAAGTAAAACAATTTTGTTTGAAGTAGTATATACTTTTGAAATTAAAGTTAAAAAATAGAACATACAGAAACGTTCTTGTCCACCTTGTATTAAACACGTCCAAAAACAGAGTTTTCAGTGATACAAATGTAAAGTTAGTGGGTCTTTTGACATGTTTTATATAAATAGTGTACGAAAACAGGACATCTCATTGAGGTGGCCCACTGTCCACACCACTCAAGTATATTTATATGTTCGCAAACTGGAATTTATATTTTGGTGTGTTCACAAGCTGCATGCTTGTTTGCAAACAAGACAACTGGCAAGGGGTACAGTTGCAATCACACACCAACAGCATATGCTGTCACACCACTATGTCGACCGCTGACAAACTTCAAAGACCAGTGTACAACTTGCTCCAAAAGGCTCCCTGATTGCTATAAAACCAATGACGGATGACTCACAAACAAAACATCAAACTATTCACAGAATAGAGTTTACAATTGAGTCGGCTGGGTGGGTGGCGTGGCGAGTATAGGTGCGTAGGTATAAAATGTTTTTTTTTTCGGATTGGCAACACTGCATCGCAGGAGACAGAGCGTGCATGCGCTGCAATGGTGGTTTGACCGTTTGACCTAACGCGTGAACGATGAACGAATCTGCGTCACTTAGGTGTCACTATGTTTAGGTTTAGGCTTGTTCGGGAGTGACTGTCATTCTCATAAGTGCTGTGGCTGCTAGTAGGCAGAAGCACAAATGGATATTAGGAGATTCTTCAGCCAGAGTGTGGATGCTTCTGCATCAAAGAAATCTTCAACATTAACGTGTGCAGGTAAACGTAATCTTCCATTTTTCTTATAGCCTATATTTGGCCGCATTGTGTATGAACTACTGTTAAAAGAGTACTTAGTGATAAATTATTATAAAACTGTTACACAGTTTTTACAGTAGTTTCACAGTTACACACTTTAGAGATAAATTAAATAATTTTTAAACCTAAAATTAGTTTCTTTGTATTGTATTGTTGTAGAAGTGAACAACAAAACTCCAGATTTGGAAAACATGGAAGACAAAGATGGGCCAAGTGCTAGTGCCGTGACAGCTAAAAAACCAAGAATAGAAAAGGATATTTCATCAGCCCCCACTATTGTACAAGTAATGGGCTCTACAACAACAACTTTTGAATACGATATTGGCCTATACATTGGAAAACAGGTAATAATCAATTGTGTATGAATTTAATTGTTGTCTAAGGTTGATCACGCTCGCGTGCCTGTGCGCGCATATTAATTCTTTTTCAGGTCCCTCCATATAATAATGGAAGTAGTAGTAATAAACGCGATAAACCTATTGCAATGGGCAGTCACTACCAATGAGAAAAATTTTATCTGTGCCTGGTTTACAACTCACCCTACTTTTGTGGTGATGGGGGGGGGGGTGCCACGAGTATGAGTTAAGTGATGTACTATAAAACAAATTTAAATTAAATTTTGTGTTACAAATCACTCAATTTAAAATACTTTCAACAGTTTTTAGTAGGCCCCCTAATAAAGAAAAAATTAATAACACATTTTTAAAATGGTTTGTTGTCGTTATCCATCTCATTTGTGGGTTATTACAGAGTTTAATTATTTTCTATTCATTTCAGATTGATGCCAGCACTAGGAAACAACTTCTTCTAAACCCTTGGACACCTACCTTGAGTTACACATTTCCGTCGTCTGGGCCAAGAAACTTGTTTGGGCTAAGAAAAGAACAAGTTTGTTGCAAAATGGTGTGGAGAGTGGGATTGGCTCGTATATTCACCATCCCAAGACGGAGCATATTGTAAGTTCTGTGCTTTATTTTGTACTACTGTTGGAAAACAAAGATCGTGTCCTGGAAAACTAGTAAAGGTTCCATTCAAAAACTGGAAAGATGCCAGGGAAGTTTTTTGGGAGCATGAAAAGGCAAAATATCATTCTGATTGTCTTAAAACAGCAGGCACATTTGTAGCTACAACAAACGAAACCATCCCGAGTATTGACAAGGTGTTAGATGCAGGTCATGCTGCACAAGTAAACAAGAACAGAGAGCAATTAAAGCAAATTATATCTAGAGCGATATTTCTTGCAAGAAAAGGGTTATCATTCCGTGGACACAGGGACTCTGGACCTGTTTTGCTCAACGAGCCTAGTGAAAGAGGAGAGGGAAATTTTAAATCCTTATTGAGATTCAGGGTTCAATCTGGTGATTCTGTCTTGCAAAATCACTTGAAGAATGCAGGAGCAAATGCAACGTACACAAGCTGGCAAATACAGAACGAGATAATCACATCCATGAACACAATTATTTTGACAAAGCTAGTTGAGAAAGTTAAGGATGCTCAGTGGTTTTCTATTCTTATTGACGAAACAACAGATGTAGGAACTATAGCTCAAATGACATTCTGTGTTAGATTTGTAGAACATGAAAAAGTTCACGAAGAATTTTTACAATTCATTCCTGTCACTGACATGACTGGAAAAGGTTTGGCTGACGTAATATGCAAAACTATAAACGATCTAAGTCTTCAAGCTCAATTTATGGTAGGTCAAGGTTACGATGGCGCAGGGGTTATGAGTGGCCATATGAATGGTGTTCTAGCTATTATAAAGGAAAAGTACCCTAAAGCCTTATATGTTCATTGTAGCTCACACTGCTTGAATCTTTGCATTTCAGAAGGTCGTTCTGTTCAAGGAGTGCGAAACTGCATGGGTACAATTGAGAGTGCATACAACTTTTTTAACACACCAAAAAGGCAAACAATTCTATCGGCACAGATTGAAAAAATGAACAATGACCAACGAAAGAAAGAAAAGCTGAAAAGAATGTGTCCAACTCGATGGGTTGAACGTCATGATTCTGTTCAATCTTTTGTGGAGTTACTCCGCCCTATACTGGCAGCGCTGGATGAAATCAAAACCTGGAGTGATAAAAAAACAGCTATGGACGCTCAGCTTCTCCAGTGTTCAATTGGGATATGTGATTTTTTTATCAGCCTCTTTTCTATTGAGTATGTGTTTTCACTGACATTACCTTTGAGTGTGTATCTACAAAAATAAAACCTTGATCTTTCGGCTGCCATGAAGACTGCTATGACAGTAAAAAATAAGTTAGCTGAGGATAGAAAAGAGGCAATCCAAACCTTTGCACCGATTTTTCAGAAAGCAAGTGAGCTCTGTGCAGATCTCGAGATACCTGTAGTCAAACCAAGAATGACAGGGCGGCAGACAATGAGGGACAATGTACCAGCTGACTCTGTTGAAGATTACTTTACGAGATCATTGTTCATCCCATTTATTGTGAACACGGTTGAGGCGTTTGGGCAAAAGTTTGAAACGCACAGTGAAATACTTTCCAAATTCCAAACAATATTACAGCAACCCAATAAAGAATTTGACATCTCAGACGATATTCAGAATGTGGCGGAATTTTATGATCTAGAAACGACAGCAATAAATGGGGAAGTCATAATATGGCAGGAAATAGTAAAGGAAAAAAGCCAAAAAATGCAGTTGAGGCTTTGCAACACTGCAATGCTGGTCTCACTCCCACAGTCCATTCCCTTCTTTCTATATTAGCAACAATACCAGTAACGACATGCACAGCAGAGAGGTCATTTTCCTCCCTAAAATTGCTGAAAACATACTTGAGGAACAGAACATCAGAGGAACGGCTTAATGGGCTGGCTTCAGCCTTTATTCATCCAAGGATTCCAATAACAGAGGACGAAATTCTACATGAGCTGGCCAAAAAATCTTGAAGAATTAATATTACTTTGTAACCTTTATGAATAAAAGTTTGTGATTTTTAATAACGGTTTCATTATTTCAAAAGAATTATTATGTGTTTTTAATTACTAATTACATATTACATTAAATCATTTAGCAGTATACTATAATTTTGTGTTGATGCTCTTTAAAATTTCTGTATATTATTATAAAATAGTTTTAAGTTTAATCTGTTTTACTTAAATGAATTTACTATTACTTATTGACGAGTGTAAGGATTAAAAAAATAGCTCTCAGAAAGCTGTAAAACTCACAAATTTATGTCAAAAATTTTCCGGTGGTGGGGGGACCCCGCTTTTCCTGGGGGGCATTCCATACCCCCCAGACCTCCTGGTATTAGTGGCCCATAAAAACCCCCCCCAGACTTAATTCCTGGCTGCGCCCCTGTTGAGTAGCACTATATAAGATTTATCATTATTGTACATATTTATGGCTGATAAATAAACCATTGATCATATAAATATTATCATGCTCTATTGCTTTCGAATGAATCAGTTGTGGATGACTAGCTTCTACACCCTATCAAAGTAACTCCGCTATGCCGGTCCCAAGCCCGGGGCACCGTCAGATCCATAACTGATGGTGAAGGAGGAGGGTACCTTCCCTAACTACACTAGCCAGTCCCAAAGTGAAGTGTTTACTTTTACTTTTCAATTATACCAGTCAGTCCCAGGCTGAGTGTTGCTGCACCTTCCCAATTGCACCAATCAGTGCCAGTCTTGGGTGTTATCTGCTCCTTCTCAATGAAAACAACCAGTTTCAAAACTAAAATTTTTCTTGCTCATCCTCAATGACGCCAGCGAGTCCCAGGCTGGAGTGTTTGCTGTTTCTTCCCAACTTCACCAGTCAGCCCTTGACGGAAGTGTATGCTGCTCTTTCCTAATTACTCCCATTATTTGGGGTGTTAGCTGCTCCTTACTAATTACACCAGCCAGTTTTTGGTGGAAGTATACGCTGCTCCTTCCCAACCACACCAGTCAGTTCAAGGCTGGAGTGTATACTGCTTCTTCCCAATTACTCTTGCTTAGGTGAAAGCTGCTTCTTCATAATTACACCAGCCAGACCCAGGCTGAAGTGTATGCTGCTCCTTCTCAACAACAGCCAGACCCAGGCTGGAGTGTATACTGCTTCTTCCCAATTACTCTTGCTTAGGTGAAAGCTGCTTCTTCATAATTACACCAGCCAGACCCAGGCTGAAGTATATGCTGCTCCTTCTTAACTATACCAGCTAGACCCAGGCTGAAGTGTATGCTGCTCCTTCCTAACTACAACAGCCAGACACAGGCTGAATTGTATGGTGCTCCTTCTCAACAACAGCCAGACCCAGGCTGAAGTGTATGCTGCTCCTTCTTAACTATACCAGCTAGACCCAGGCTGAAGTGTATGCTGCTCCTTCCTAACTACAACAGCCAGACACAGGCTGAATTGTATGGTGCTCCTTCTCAACAACAGCTAGACCCAGGCTGAAGTGTATGCTGCTCCTTCCTAACTACAACAGCCAGACACAGGCTGAATTGTATGGTGCTCCTTCTCAACAACAGCCAGACCCAGGCTGAAGTGTATGCTGCTCCTTCTCAACGCTGCTTCTTCCTTTTTACACCAGCCACACCAAGGCTGGGGTGCATTCTGCTCCTTCCCATGTACACCAGCCAGTCTCAGGGTGGAGTAAACTTGGATATTTTTCCCATTCCTAAACCTCTACTAAATTTATAAACCCCACCTATTTATGATGCTTTCTTTTTCAATATCAACAATATTATTCTGGCATTCTTAAAAATCTGAACCATCTTGTATTAGCATCCTTTAAATCTTTAGGCCCCTTACCTATTTTAGTAATTATGCGTTAGTTTATTTCTTATATAAATTAAAAATGAGTGTAAAATATAAGTTTCTACTATTCCATATCAGTACAAAATTACGGTTTTACTTTAGTCAGGCTGTTACAAAATATTTTGAGCACTCTTTATTGATCTGAACAATTAGTTATTCGTACGCTAGAAAAATTAAATTTCAATTATTATTGACATCACCATATGTGTTGATGTCTTATATTTCACTATATATATATTTATAAAAAATAAAATGATGGGTTTTTGAAAGTATGAATATTTTTAACATTTTAATGTTAGTTGATATAACTTGTTTTGTGAATACTAAAACATTTTTAGTTTATATTTACATTTTGAGTAATTCCGATCTCGAATGCCAAATTTTTCGGCTCGGGTCTGCGGTAACCTAAAGGCCTAAAGCCTAGTAGGATAGAGTTCGGTTGTGCGCCTTGGTACGTCACAACTGACTGCTAGGGGCCTGAATTAGCGTTGCTAATTGCGGCCTGGATAGCCTCTGTTAAAACACCAGGCCATAGTATTTCTTCGTAGAGGTTATGGATGGCGGCGTTGACACCTAGTCCTGGTGGAACCAGTGGACCATAGTATCCGCCATGGTTTCCAAGCACTTGGCTTGGAAGTGGGGTAGAGGCGTTCTCCTTTTGTTTGGATCATTCCTAACTGTGTCTGGATATGTTACAATGGTGCTGGAACAGCAAACTGTGATGTTGCTGTCATTTCGAGAAGTTGGTGTTCAACTTCACTTAGGTCTTGGTTGAACTTCTTTTTGGGGTTTGTGGCCCGGATCCAGTATAGCACAGTGGCATAATAATCCATGTACTCTGGAAGGAGCGCTTTTGCAAAATAAGTCTCGGCCGCAGCGTAGTGTTGTACATAACGGGGGAGATTTCAATCAGCGCTAGGGCTGCTTGCAGGAAGGTGACTTGAGATTGAATCTCAGTCACAGGACATCCTTCTCCAAAGATGGAGTCAGCAGCGGGTGAACTTGTGGTGATTTTGATTTCACCACCTTTGTCCACAAGTGTGGGAGGGAAATCTTGGCTGGGAGGTGTTCCATTGGGTTGCTGTTTAGTTTATCGCTGGAGCTCTACTGGCCTAGAATACGAGGCTTGCCGGTTGCTTTTTCAGCTGGTTGGTTTGCCTAGGGAGCATTCATCTTTAAATTTTTAACTTTAAAAACGTTAATAATGCAAAAACGGGTGGGTCTTGGTCATGATCTTCACTCTCTTGTAAAAACAATGGGAGACGAATCAGTCTCAGGCTGAGAGGTATTTGCTGCTCCTTCCCAACATCAGCAAGGATTAGGTGTTTCCTGCTCCTGAGAGGTGTTTCCTGCTCCTCATTGTCACCAATCTGTCTCAGACTGAAGTGTTTTTACAAGTTTTTTTTTTTGTTTTTCTCAGTTACCAGCCAGTCCCAGGTTGAGATGTTAGCTGCTCATTTCCAATTACACAATACAGTCCAAGATTGGGGTATACGCTGTTCCTTCCCAAATACACCAGTCAGTCCAAGCCTGGAGTGTATGCTGCTTCTTTCCCATTACTACTCCCGCTTAGGTGTAAGCTGCTTCTTCTTTTTTACACCAGCCAGACCAAGGCTGGGATGCATGCTGCTCCTTCCCATGTACAC
Organism: Stictocephala bisonia; assembly: GCA_035578905.1. NCBI lineage: Eukaryota > Metazoa > Arthropoda > Insecta > Hemiptera > Membracidae > Stictocephala > Stictocephala bisonia. Next base: position 98,269 of record JAQJVL010001398.1, on the reverse strand, counting down.
CAGCCAGTCTCAGAGTGGAGTAAACTTATGTATTTTTCCCATTCCTAAACATCTATTAAATTTATAAATCCCACCCATTTATGATGCTTTTTTTCAATATCAACAATATCGTTCTGGCATTCTAAAGAAAACTGTACAATCTTGTATCAGCATCCTTTAAATCGTTGGTCCCCTTACCCAACTTAGTAACTATGCGTTAGTTTATTTCTCATGTTAATTAAGCATGAGTGTAAAATATAAGTTTCTACTATTCTATATCAGTACAAAATTACGGTTTTACTTTAGTCAGGCTGTTACAACATATTTTGGGCACTATTTATTGATCTGAATAATTAGTTATTCGTAGGCTAGAAATATTAAATTTCAATTATTATTGACATCACCAAATGTGTTGATGTCTTATATTTCACTAGATATATATTTATATACATTTATAAAAAATAAAATTATAGGTTTTTTGAAAGTATGAATATTTTTAATATCATTGAACAGTTTTTAACCGTGAATGATATGCTAATAGCTTACACCCCTGTTATTGGCATTACATTTCGATAATGGTAGGTGGTTTGTCATTGATATTCTTCATACAGTTAATTGCTTGAGCCCTGCCATTCCCAAACTGGGTTGAGAAGTAAAACACACTTCTTTTGTCGTTCAATACCCCTTCCATGACATTACTTTACAGTCCAACCTCCAGCAGAACAGAGGTGGAAAGAATGTAGGGGCATGTCTATGGGGTTGATTTCTTTGGCTGCGAGTAGCGTCCATGAGTGAAGAATTCTGAAAACATCACCTCCAATCTCTTATATCTTGGGGTTTTTAATAAAACTACTGGCAACCAACAACCTTCTATTGGCAAACCCTTTTTTGATCTTTTGCAAGGATATTTTTAAAAAATCATTGAAAATAGTACATGCTATATACGAGGGCCGTTCAGAAAGTAACCTCCGGTTGATTTAAAAAAATGCACCAAGTTAAATAAAAATATTTTAATATATACATCTTACAACTAAATCTTTGCACTATTTTTCTACATAGTCTCCATAGCGATTGAGGCACTTATCGTATCTCTTCACAAGCTTTGAAATTCCTTCTGCATAAAAATCACCCGCTTGTGCCTGGAGCCAGCCTGTGACTGCATCTTTGAGCTCTTCGTCGTCATCAAACGGCTGGGACCCGAGCCATTTCTTCATATGCATGAAGAGGTGATAATCGCTTGGTGCCAGATCTGGGCTATAAGGTGGGTGGTTGAAAACGTCCCACTTGAAGGACTCAAGAAAAACCGTTGTTCTGCGAGCAGAGTGAGGACGGGCGTTATCATGCAAAAAAACGATACCGGAAGTCAGCATACCACGGCGTTTATTCTGTATAGCCCGTCGTAAGTTTTTTAGTGTTTCACAGTACACGTCTTGATTAATGGTCGTCCCACGTTCCATGAATTCAACCAACAACACCCCTTTGGCATCCCAAAACACCGTTGCCATAAGTTTTCTGGCAGAAAAATCTTGCAAGGCTTTTCTTGGTTTGGTAGGCGACTTTGAATGTGCCCACATCTTTGATTGTTCTTTTGTCTCAGGGTTCACGTACTTAATCCAGGTTTCGTCACCGGTCACGATTCTGTTTAACAATGGTTCTCCTTCGTCCTCATAACGTGACAGAAAGTCTAATGCAGAGGCCATTCTTTGAGTTTTGTGGTGGTCGGTAAGAATTTTGGGCACCCATCGTGCACAGAACTTATGGTAACCCAATCTTGCTGTCACTATCTCGTACAAGAGAGTCTTAGAAATCTGTGGAAAAACAGTAGATAACTCCGACATTGTGAAACGTCGATTTTCACGAACTTTTGCATCAACTGCCTGAACAAGTTCGTCAGTCACCAATGATGGTCTACCACTCCTCTCTTCATCATGAACGTTTTCTCGTCCACTTTTAAATAAACGTACTACCCATTCACGGACAACTCCTTCACTCAACTCTTGGTCCGTACACGGCACAAATCTCACGATGAATAGCTGCTGCAGAATATCCTTTGGCTGTAAAAAACCTTATGACAGCACGCACTTCGCATTTGGCGGGGTTTTCTATTGCAGCGCACATTTCAAACTGCCACAAAAATTACACTAGCGCAGGTACGACGTTCACTCGACCACGGCTTGATGCCGACTGACCTGTTGAGTGCGTGAATGCAAGATGGCGTCGCTACTCCCCCCACAACCCGCACTGTGACCAATCGGAGGTTACTTTCTGAACGGCCCTCGTATTTGTATATTACTATACCTATCAGTCTCAGGCTGAGAGGTATTTGCTGCTCCTTCTCAACATCAGCCAGGATTAGGCTGGGGTGTTTCCTGCTCCTCAGTGTCACCAATCTGTCTCAGACTGAAGTTTTTTTACTCTTTCTCGACTGGTGTATATTCTTTCCACTCCCGCACTGAAGTGTATGTGCTTCTTTCCAATTACTCCCGCTTGGGTGTAAGCTGCTTCTTCTTTTTTACACCAGCCAGACTAAGGCTGGGATGCATGCTGCTCCTTCCCATGTACACCAGCCAGTCTCAGACTGGAGTAAACTTAATTATTTTTCCCATTCCTAAACATCTATTAAATTTATAAACCCATCCCATTTATGATGTTTTTTTCAATATCAACAATATCGTTCTGGCATTCTAAAGAAAACTGTACCATCTTGTATCAGCATCCTTTAAATCGTTGGGCCCCTTACCTAACTTAGTAACTATGCGTTAGTTTATTTCTCATATTAATTGAGCATGAGTGTAAAATATAAATTTCTACTATTATATATCAGTACAAAATTACGGTTTTACTTTAGTCAGGCTGTTACAACATATTTTGGGCACTATTTATTGATCTGAATAATTAGTTATTCGTAGGCTAGAAATATTAAATTTCAATTATTATTGACATCACCAAATGTGTTGATGTCTTATATTTCACTAGATATATATTTATATACATTTATAAAAAATAAAATGATAGGTTTTTTGAAAGTATGAATATTTTTAATATCATTGAACAGTTTTTAACCGTGAATGATATGCTAATAGCTTACACCCCTGTTATTGGCATTACATTTTGATAATGGTAGGTGGTTTTTCATTGATATTCTTCAAACAGTTAATTGCTTGAGCCCTGCCATTCCCAAACTGGGTTGAGAAGTAAAAAACACTTCTTTTGGCGTTCAATACCCCTGCCATGACATTACTGTACAGTCCAACCTCCAACAGAACAGAGGTGGAAAGAATGCGTTGGCATGAAAATGGGGCTGTTTTCTTTGGCTGCGAGGAGCGTCCATGAGTGAAGAAGTCTGATAACATCACCTCCAATCTTGTATATCATGGGGTTTTTTAATTCAACAACTGGCAACTAAAATCCTCTATTGGCAAGCCCTTTTTTGAACTTTTGCAAGTATATTTTCAAAAAATCATTAAAAATAGTACATGCTATATATTTGTATATTACTATACGTATCAGTCTCAGGCTGAGAGGTATTTGCTGCTCCTTCCCAACATCAGCCAGGATTTGGCTGGGGTGTTTCCTGCTCCTCAGTGTCACCAATCTGTCTCAGATTGGAGTGTTTTTACTCTTTCTCAGTTACCAGCCAGTCCCAGGTTGAGATGTTAGCTGCTCATTTCCAATTACACAATACAGTCCAAGATTGGGGTTTACGCTGTTCCTTCCCAAAACACCAGTCATTCGAAGCCTGGAGTGTATGCTGCTTCTTTCCAATTACTACTCCTGCTTAGGTGTAAGCTGCTTCTTCTTTTTTTACACCAGCCAGACCAAGGCTAGGATGCATGCTCCTCCTTCCCATGTAGGGGAGAGTGGGGTAAGACCGGGTAGCTAATGGACTGTTTTTTGAAAATACATTTATTAAGATAATTAACATTGTTTTTTGTACAAATACTCGGCAGTTGTCTCTTCAACGATGTATGACTCTAAAAATGTTCATTATTTTTATGATTATTTTACAAAAAAAATGGCACATCACCCGGTCTTACCCCGAGGGTGGGGTAAGACCGGGTACACATGTTAATTATATGAGAAATCAAAATTATTAAAGTTTGATTAGAAAGTATTTCAACTGCAAAGAATTAGTTGCGGAACGTATTTTAGCGCCTAACTATACATAATTCTCAAACAAAAGAGTCTTCCTCATCCTCTACTCCACTGCAGTCGTCATGTGCCCAGCCCTGGCACTTCACACATTGGATCCAACCTTCTTTGTCCTTAGAATTGGAATAAAAATCATTACAATAAATGCACACGGCATCCGAATCATCTTCACTTGCAGAATCACTCAGTTGATCATCTGCACTCTTCTCATTTTGCTTTTTAGATTTCTTAGTACAACTATTACTAGTCTTCTTTTCAGTTGCCTTCTTTTTAGTTGCTTTCTTTTTTCCATTGGATGCATCAAACAGTTTTCTCTTTCTATTGGCTTTCTTCTCTGCTTCCTTCTTCTTTTCTTCCAGGATATTTTCTAATTCGGTTTTATATGGCGATGAAGTTAGAATAGCTGTTTTGCCTTTTCTTCTTTTGTTACCTTGGGGCCTATTTCTATCCATTTGGGGCGGTGGCATTATGTCTCTTGGAGAAACAGGTTGTACACTTTTTGAACAGCAGGGCTGTTGAATGTCTTGATCATTTCTTGCCACATCTTGATTAACATGAGGCGACTGCATATCTTCACATGGAATATGCAATTGTGAAGTAGTGTTAGAACAGGAGAGCAGTTGTTCGCCTTCATTGTCTCTTGCTAGGTTTATTTCAGGCACAGGCAGTTGATTATTTTCAACGGCCCCAATGGCTGGACGGTTGTCCACTGCAACAGTAGGAGGTTCCTCTCTTTCTGTTGTCTCAGAAGGAGCAAATAAATGATCAGGAAATACATTCCGGTTGAGCGGATAAATTCCGGTTTTTTTAAAGCCATTCACAGCTGTTTCCATTGTTGCTGCTCGTATATAGGCTGCTCCATAGAGTTTGGCAATCTGGTGAATGGTAACAGCCCGTCCAGGATGCATTGCTAGCCACTGCCGAACTTCTTGTTGGTAATATGTGCTCAAAGGTGACATTAAGGTCACGTCCAGTGGTTGCATTCGATGCGAACAGTGAGGTGGTAAACATAACAAAGTAACATTGTTGTCTCTAGCAAGATTTATTAGATCTAAACTCTTTGTATGAGTGGCATGACCGTCTAAAATCAATAAGACTGGTTTATTAGGACTTTGCTTCGAAAATTCTACAAACTTTTTAAACCAGTACACAAAGATTTCAGCTTGCATCCATCCACTTGGGTGATACTGAGCAAAACTTCCGGGTGGTGCTTCATCCATGAGCAATGGGTTTTCCCTCTTTCTTGGAAATATAAACATGGTTGGCATAAAGTTACCAGCTGCGTTCATGCATGTCTCGGCAGTGACTAAATCTCCACGTTCTGCTGAAGTCAAAGCTCCAACTTTCTTCTTTCCACGCATAGCTAGTATTTTAGATGGCTTGTTAGGAACAGTTGTTATTCCCGTCTCAACTACATTATAAATATCAGTAGGATCAAATTTATATTTTTGGTATACATTTTCAAGCAAATCAAAAAATGTATTTACTGCCTATTTATTAAAGCCCATGGCTCTTGCAAGGGAAGTATTTTTAGGATTCCGCAAAACAATATTTTTGTGCCTGCTTAGGAACCCATACAGCCAGTCTTTTCCAGCCATCTTAAATACTATACTGAATTTATGCTGCAGATTGTTGCGAACTGCAAGCTCATATGCCAATTTACGAACATCTGTTAATGTTAAGCCAAAAAGTCTTCCTTCTAGCAATAAAATATGGTCCGATAATTCGTTTTCTTGCTCTTTAGAAAAAACTGTTGTCATTGGTCCCAATCTACCTTTACTACTTGCTTCTGCAGGATTTAATTGATTTTGTCTAGCTTTTTTTACTCTGTCTTCTAAAGTACTTTGTGGAACATTGTGGGATTTTGCAGCTTTCATATAACCCATATTACCTGACAGAACTTCTTGGATGGCTGCTTCCATACTCTCCTGACTCCATGACTGACGATTAGATTTTCTCTGATACGTCCTCGGCATACTCTACTCTGCAACAAAACAGACAAGTTAGGTTGAAAATACAAGTTACATTAATTGAGTTTTACATTGATTCACATTTTGAATAATATACTTGAAAAATGTGAAATGATTAGTGTTTTATATAGGATGAAAGCCAATTAAAAAGGCTATCGGCATATGTAATGGACAATACAGATAACTACACAGAGATTTAGTTGTATACCATACAAAACCAACCTACATTGGAAGGAAAATACGAAAAAATACACTTACCGAAATACGAGTCAGGCGTTCACTCTACAGTCAACGTAAGTAATGGCCGCCGCTTCTTAGTTCCACCAGTCTCCGTCAGAAAGCAGCACTTGTCAAGTGAATATTGAGGTACCCGGATTCACCCCACCACCCGGTCTTACCCCACTCTCCCCTACACCAGCCAGTCTCAGAGTGGAGTAAACTTAATTATTTTTCCCATTCCTAAACATCTATTAAATTTATAAACCCATCCCATTTATGATGTTTTTTTCAATATCAACAAGATCGTTCTGGCATTCTAAAGAAAACTGTACCATCTTGTATCAGCATCCTTTAAATCATTGGGCCCCTTACCTAACTTAGTAACTATGCGTTAGTTTATTTCTCATATTAATTGATCATGAGTGTAAAATATAAATTTCTACTATTCTATATCAGTACAAAATTACGGTTTTACTTTAGTCAGGCTGTTACAACATATTTTGGGCACTATTTATTGATCTGAATTATTAGTTATTCGAACGCTAGAAATATTAAATTTCAATTATTATTGACATCGCCAAATGTGTTGATGTCTTATATTTCACTAGATATATATTTATATACATTTATAAAAAATAAAATGATAGGTTTTTTGAAAGTATGAATATTTTTAATATCATTGAACAGATTTTAGCCGTGAATGATATGCTAATAGCTTATAAGTAGTGGAAAGTGCTGGAGCTGGGATAATCACCGGAAGTGAGATAAGATAAGGGTGTGACGTCATTTGTGTGCTCAGCATGATGTCATGTGATGACATCAGCATGACCACATCCTTATCTTCTAAGCTTCTTATCTTACCCCACATCCTGTGATTGCGTCAGCAAAGACACACTTGAGTATTACGTCACAGAATTCAAGGTCATGAGAAGTGTTTTTAAAAAAACTTCTTTCACAGAACAATTTTCTTTTTCCAGAAATTGTTCTGTGCAAGAAGTTTTTTTTATATTTTTTCTAATTTTATTTACAAATAAATATTTTACAAAGTTAAATCTTAACACGTTAAGTCCCAGGCATAATTTTAGTTGACTTCCCTATAGCCCATGCCAAAAATGTGAAAACTTTCAAATTAACCCAGATGTATTTTTTTTCACCAATCCACCTATTTTGGTCTTAGAAACCAACAGCAATATGAATTTATGATAATTTTTGTGTATTTATTACATTTTAGCGTGTGTACATTTTTGTGTACACATGGGCCTGGAGTAAATTTTAGCGTGTACTCAAAAATGTACACACAGTATATTTAGCATAAAATAATAATTTATGCTAAACTAGCTAAATTATTTGTATTAATAAATAGAGTAGGGAATAAGTAATACAATTATTTATATCCTAAACTAAATTTTAATGACACTGTTAGTGTTAGGAAATCAAAATAATATGTTTATAAAAATATTGATATACAATGTAGTACAGCTTTTGAAGACAATGTTTTAGAAGAAAAAAGATCAAACAAAGCACACATTTGGACTGTAAAATATTGTTATTTCTTCATTGATTTGTGTGCTTTAGAAAAACACTTTTGACACATAAACTCACTGTTACACTCAACACATATTGTCTTTACTCTAGTTGTCTTCTTGACAGCAAAATCTCTTCCTTTATTTTGGCTATTCCGCTTGTAGCACATTCGACAACGTCCTGTTTTGTCACACTTCGATAAGGCATGATTAGTAAAGCCTTCTTGGCTAGGCTGGTTTTCATGTTGCAGCAAAGAAAGAGCAATACACTCCCTGAACTTAGTAATGCTCATTCGATTATCGACATTTATTTGTTGATAAATGTAATGAGCGTTTACTACTGTTGTGTTCAGTAATAGTTCAAATCCCAGTTTTCGATACCATTTTACCCCTCTTCTGACAGCAGTTGAATATGATGCCTTTTGGTCAGAAACATCTATAAAAGATTTGATTTGATTGTACTCAATTATAGTTGACGGTTTCTTCAATTGAGTGTTACGTTTGTTTGTCACTTCAACCATATTTGGGATTGATTTGGTTGTCAAGAATAACAGTTCCCTTTGATCATACCACTTACCAACTATTACTTTAGTATTACTTTGCTGTAACACCATTTCACCTTTTTTTAACTTTTTATTCAGTACTGTTGCCGGATTGTTCAACCTATTTTTGCGTAACGTTCCCAGAAGGTGTGTTTTTTTATGAAGAAATTCATGTGCAAGCTCAACGCTTGTATAGTAGTTGTCAGTGCAGAGTGTTCTTCCCTCATTCAATAAGGGGACCATTAGTTGTAGCACAACAGACGAGGGTAGTGTGATTTGACCAATTCTTTCACATCTCCCACCATATACAATTATATTAAAAGTATATCCTCCTTCAAGGCACAATTTGTACAGCTTTATACCATATTTGTGTCTTTTCCCTGGGTTGTAAGTTCTGAAACCTAGGCGGCCTCGGAAAGGAACAATAGTTTCATCAATACACAAATTTTCATTAGGCTTGATTATTTCTTGAAATTTTGTATTCATCACATTTACAAGTGGGGTGATTTTATGAAGTTTATCACCTTCAGGGCAATCCTCATTATTTGAAAAATGAATTACTTTCAAAAGTGTTTGAAAACGATTCCTGGTAAAACTACAATTAGTTATTAGATCGTTCTTATACAATGGGTTTGAACTCCAATAATCCCTGATAGATGGTTTTACGTCCAGTCCCATCCATATGCAAATACCCAAAAACTTTTTAATTTCTTCGGCTGTGGTCTCTTTATAATTTGCTAGAAATGAGTGCTCTTTTATTGAATTATTTACAATGCCAAGGATAATTTGCTGTTCGGCATAACGATTTGTTTCCAGTACTATGTTACTAATAATGCTTTCATCAAGTATTGACGAAAAAATATCAATAGGTTCCGTACTAACTAATCTATTTACATAATCTTGGTTCAAACCGTGTGTAAATGTTTTTGGAAATGTATTCAAATGTCCTTCGACATCACCCCATATTACATCATTAGGCCTAGGTATATTGCTTACTATAGGCCTATATGATTCTGAATCATCGTCAGTGTGAACAGGACTTGATGATGCAATTGGATGTATAAAACGTATGGATTGATTTACCCTGCTTGTTGAAGGTGATTGATCAACATGGCAAGATGTATCAGTATGAGATGGTAGTTTAGACGAATCTGTTTGTGGTAAAGTGTGATCCAATAAAGAAGTGTTCTGGTTAGTTTTTATTCTTTTATTTGGTATGCCTACATCATCATCACTGTCAGAAGGTGTGTCACTTACTTGGTAGTCAGGATCCTGATCCGAATCATCCACAAAAATCTCTGAAACATCACTGTCTTCATCACTCATATCATGTATATGTGATAGTTCACTTGTAGGAGTGTCTAAAACATAATCTATATCTTCGTTATCCATTGTTGAATAGTCATTAACAATGGATATTATCACAGTAGTAAATAAAACAATATAACACACAATTTACAATTATTATTTACAATAATATATAACACAACTGTAAAGTTTCGTATACTGACACAACCACCACCATTTGACTGTTCTAAACTGCTTCACAGAGCACAGTAGAAACCTGTTTTTCAGGACCCAAATCCACTTTTATACTGATTTGACACTTAACAAAGAGTATAACCTCTAAAAATAGTGAAAAGATAAACCTTGGATACATCAGCTGTTTTTAAATTAAGAATAACATGTGTACACAAAAATGTACACATGGGCATAGTGATACAAGCTGGTGTGTACACTAAAGTGTACACATGGGTGTAGTGAAAAGTCATCTGTGTACTTGAAAGTGTACACATGGGACTTAACGTGTTAAAACTAAACCGCAGTTTTGATGCTCTCCATGTAGACTAATCTTGTTCATTTAATCTCAGTTTCTTCAGTGAGGTCTACAATCTCCAGTAATATGTAGCGATCCTTCCCATGCAGTCCGTCAAGCAATCTCTTGTAAGGGTGCTCTTCACAGGGTTCCCAATGTAAGCTTTCCAAAAGCCTAATAAACTTTTCTTCATAAAGCTTAATTTAAGGCAATGGCAAAATTCATTTAACTCCAGTTCCTCCACTTTTTCAGCTATTTGACCCATTTCTGAAAGTTTTTCTTCATCGATTGATATCCACTTTGGTTTTAAACATCTCAGTTCAAACATAACTACTTTCAAATTGGTGTTCATCTTTCTTAGCTATATTGTTTTCTTTGCTCGAGTCTTCATATCAGAGTGACTAGTTGTAGGTGTATAACTTATATATATAGCCTACATTAGGGTGGGGGTTTTATGCAAAGTGGTGGGGAGGGATGAATTCTTTATACTACTTAAAACTAAAGTTTAGTGTTATTGTCTGAAGTTGTGTTAGTTATCTTCTCCATGAGTCTGTTTATGTTTCCAGTCCGCATTCGCTAGTTTCTATTATTTTAAATAATTGAGTAAACTCGTGTATCTAATGTTTTATAACATTGCAAGTACAACAAACAGGGCCTACTCTTGTATTAGGGTTCGCCCACATACATTCAATAAAATGAGTACCAAATCTTCCACGCATTATTTGTGTTGCCTTTAAATTAAATTTTTTCAACTCTGCGCTATTTGCATCATACGAAAAAAGATTTGTGCAGACTCCACTTAGGTTGCGAACATTTAAGTTCAAACATAATCATTACCATATCTGTATTCATTTTCTATGTTTGTGTGTTACCTCTGGGTGCTGGCATCAAACTGTTCGTTAGTTAGCGCATGCCTCCTATATATAGTGTTCAAGGTCAAGGCCATTGAATAATAAGCGGAAATCGTTGTCAAATTACATACTTTAAATGTAATTTGACGACGTTTTCCTAAGGGTGGGGGTTACGGAGTGATTACTGCCTGCACATACACAGTTCTAGAAGGGTCATCTGCCCATGCTGCATGATACCAGACATCGGCTAACCGAACCCATCTTCTACACATTACACCGTCACTATCATACTCCACTTCAGTGTATGTAACGCTCATTCTTGTTTGATACCTGCATTTCAGAGCCCACATCTCGTCATAAACTAGGTCTCGATCTTCAATATCATTCATCACTCTGTTTACAACGATTGCAGCAATGCCAGTTGGAGGAGCACCCATTGCAGTCAACAAGCAGTGTGTCAATGATTTGAGTGAGTACTACTCACGCTTTTTAATGACTGAAAGAGGAGTGGGGTTAGCATCCGGCAAAATAGCGTGTTAATGATTTGTAGTATTTGTTTAAACAAGTCGAATACCGTTTATTGCATAAAAATCGGAGTTAAAATAAAGTAGTAGGGTCAGTGACCTACTTACGCGATAATAAGTAGGAGTAACCAAAAATTAAAATTAGAGTAAGTTGTGAGGGCTTATTTTGTAGCGTTTGATTAATCGAGCTGAATGCCGTTAATTGTATGTAAATTGGAGTATAAATAAAGCAGTAAATCCACTTGACCTACATACGGGATTTTTTTTGTTTTGTATATGTAGTCCACGTAAAATTTCCAGCACATTTTGCGTCTTGAAATTTTTTGATATCTTTATTAACTAACTTGCAATTCACGTTTGAAAATTTTAGATCAGATAAGAAAAAATTTGTAAATTATTTGAGTAGGGTATGAGATCTATGAGAAATTAATGAAAAATAACTATTCAAGTACCTTGAAAAAATCAGGTTTTTTAGTTCTTCACAGTTTGGTTTTAGGGAGAGTTAAACTCTGAACTTGCCCTTCACAATTTTATAAGTAATGTTTATAATGGGATAAATACGAACAAAAAAGTAAGTGCAAGTTTCTTGGATACAAAAAAGGTTTGACTGTGTTGATCATGGTATACTTTTGAAAAACTATATAAATGTGGTATAAGAGGAGTGGTTTTTGATTGGTTTAAAAGTTATTTAGAAAATAGAAAGCAGTGTGTCAAAATTAAAAATTCATTTAGTTGTTTGGGTATAGTAAAATATGGCGTACCACAGGGGTCAGTTTTAGGTGCAATATTATTCTTAATCTACATAAATGATCTGTGTAATGCAACATTTTATGGTAAACTAACATCCTTTGTGGATGACACTGCTTTATGTTATGTGAAAGATAATTGGAATGACATTGAGGAAGATATGAATTTTGATTTTCAAGCACTATAGTGGTGGTTCTCTGATAACCATATGTTGTTAAGTCCGGAAAAAAATTTATCAATTTCAGTTTAAGACAAAGAGTCTTCTTTACAAATGAAATTATATACAATTGTACAAAATGCATATGTAGTAGGACATGCTGTACGGAGTGTGCTGTTATTGGGCAGGCAGACAATATTAAATATTTGGGAATTTTTCTTGATGAGGAGCTTAATTTGAAACTGCATGTTCAAGATTTAAAAAATAAACTTAATAAAACATTAAGATATTTTTATTTCCTAAAAAATATCTATAGTGAACAAACATTGAGAGTAATATATTTTTCCCTTGTACATAGTAGAATAGATTACGCGCTCTTTTGTTGAATCAAATATTAGGCACATATTTATACAAGAAAAAAAGTTTATTCGAATAATTTGTAAGAAAGCAACAATGGAAGCATCATATAATTTATTTTTAAAACATCAGATTTTACCATTAAAATATATGTTTGTCTATAAAGTTTTAAAAATGTACTATGTAATGAAGAGAAATTTGCCTGAAATGATTGGAATATATAAAGTAAAGGCTAAGAAAAAAGGATGCATTTATGGTTCCTAAACCAAATCTCACTTTCTATACGAAAAGTTATTTATTTCTGGGACCAAACATGTTTAATGCAATACCAATTGTTCTGCAAAATTTGAAAAATATAAAATTATTTTACAACAAAGTAAAAAATTGGTTATTAAAGCAAGAAAGTATACCTTGTAAATATTCAAGTTTAAAGCAATTCACTTTCAAACATATTTTTATTATTCATTTATAATCGTATAAATTTTAATACCTTGTAAATACTTATTCACTGTATCATATATTTAATTCAGATAACATAGTAAAGTATACATATTTGGTTAGTCATAAATTGTTTCGTTTTTATTTTGTTCCTATTATTGTATTATATAGCTATACTGTTAGGGTTAGGATAACATTAAATTTAGAGTTATGGTTTAAGCTATTTATGTTTTTACGAGTATATTAGTGTTTATATTTTGAAGAATTGGGATATTTTATTTTAAATTAATATTATTTGCTTTTGCACATATTAAGATTTATTTGAAAAAAAAAGAACGTCTAAAACAGGCATTGCTTTAGGAGGTCCTAGTATTTTCTTTAAATATGTAATTTATGAAAGGTTTTGTTGTAGTATTATAAGTTTTCTTTTGTTAACAGATCTATTAAGAAGAAACCTTTTTTGTTTACATTGTAAATTATATGTATTTTATGTATATATTTCAAGAAAATAAATATATTCTTACTCTAAAGATTTTAGATATACAAAATACTTGTATGTATAAAAGGTCCTTAAATTATTCTACCAAAGGAGTGGGAATAGAAGTACTGAAGAGTCTTCGTACTGTACTAGAAATGTTACTAAAAATATTTTACACGCTCCAAATGTGAATAAATATTTTTTTAGACACTCCTTAAAGTATAAAGGCCGAACACTAGTGTACCAGCTACTGTCAAGGAATGTAATTTAATAAAGCCTTTTACATAAAAATTAATAAATTCGCTGTCTACCCAGTCAGATTTAAACTAGTTGAATAACATTATAGTGTAACTTTATAAAATTGTAGATATAAATTTTTCTCGTTTATAGTCACTTCGAAGTTTTGTTTTTCTTTGTAATATACATTCAAGATTTTTTGTGTTCTATTTTTGTCTTTGCTATTATAAGTGTTTATTTTGATTTATTGTTCTGATGATAATTGCAGCTGATGCCGTGGGATTTGGTACACAAAAATTTGTATTTAAGCAGCTAAACTGTTTCTGTTGTTGTACAGACATTATGTTATTGTATATAATAATAGACAATAAAAATGATCACGCTACAGGAAACTGTGACCAGTAATATTCCTAAGTTGTACTATGTTGTATGATTATTGTAAACATTTATTGAAGGAATAAATCATTTATTTAATTGAAACTCTGAATTTCAGATTCATACAGAAAACCTTCAATAGTTCGACACTTCGACAGTCTGTATTCTTCGACACGGCATGAACCGATACTTAAAACAGCGGCAACCGATATTTTCCTCGAAAACATCTGCCATGCGCCACCCCGGTCAGTGACCGCTCACCAGGACTGGTTATTTTGTTCTCTCAGGACATCCTTGCGATAACTAAACTAATTTTAGAGCGGCCTTTCCAACCCCCTCCCTTTACTGCGCCCTGAGTTGGCAGTGTAAATTTGCGCCCTGAGTAAATTTCGGAGGTTAGACATGCTTTGATTAGTTTCTCGCTATTTGAGCTGTTCTGTGTTCTTAAAGGTGCTTTAGAAGATGTTGGACAAAAAAATGTAAAAGGTGCTATGTTACGATGGACACGTTAAAAAGGATTTACAAAGGTTAAGTGTAAACAAAATCGCGAATGACTTAAAAGTTGGTCGATCAACAGTGATTGGGTAGAAAAAGATGAGGCCTGAAATTGAGTCGTGGTGTGTGAAAAGACTTTGTTCTGAATCATTAGTAGAGAGAAAAAGTATGAAGACTTCAGAGTACAAAAAGGTTAACGAGAAAAAGGAACGCCGATCACAGGACCAATTCTTCAGGAAAAGTTTTACAATGAATTCAAAGAAGAAGGAGAGCCTGAATTCACTGCAAGTAGCGGATGGCTGGACAGGAGGAAACACAGGTACGGTGTTAAACAGCTGAGCATATGTGGTGAAAAGTTGTCTGCAAATCCTAACGGTGAAAGTCATTTTAAAGTAAGATTTCAAGCATTAATTGAAAAAGAAGCACTCGGTAGAGAGAAAATCTACAATTGCGATGAAACTGGCCTTAATTTTCGAATGCTACCTAGTAAAAGCCTTGCTCTCAAAACAGAAAAAGCTGCTGAAGGTTTACAAAAAAAGTAAAGAAAAAGTAACTGTGTTGGCTTGTAGGGGTGACACAAATTGAAATTAGTTCTTATAGGAAAATCCAAAAAAACCCTGAGCTTTCAAAAATGTAAAAATAAGGGGTGATAGTTTCGATTTACCCGTTGTGTACAGAAACTAATCTAATGCGTGGATGTCAGAGGATATTTTCACTAAGTGGTTACATAAGCAGTTCCTACCAGAAGTCGAAAAACATTTGTAATCAAAGAATCTCTCAAGAAAGGCATTGTTGATTTAGACAACGTAACGACCCACCAATGAAGAGTAGTTGTCATTCAAGATAAAGGAATAAAGGCTATGTTTCTGCCGCCTAATGTAACTTCACTGTGCCAGCCCATGGACCAAGGGGTTTTGATCACACTCAGGAAACTTTGCAGGAAGAAGCTACTCTTCTTGATGAAGGGCTTGATTTAATCGATAAACTGAAAGAAATTGACATGTTAGATGTAATTGGGTTATCTCGCTAATGGGATGAGCTCAATCCCTTGACCTTAGTATGCTCCTGGTGAAAACTATTGGACCACGAGGGAAATGAATTCCTGAAGAAGGAAGAGTCGAACAATGAAGATCCCAGGCTGTGAAAGAGCTTCCAACGGTGATGTTGACGATTGGATAAAGGAAGATGAAGACATAGGCCCCACTTCTGACGAAGAAATTGTTGCTGCATTAAAATCAAAGGAAGTGAGTGGATATGAGTGATGAATAGTCAGAAGACGATACCGACAATAGCCAACCACATAGTGACTATTGTCAAGTATTGAAGTTGTCTCATAGTGATGGTGTCAAGAATCTCGAGGGGGCTCTCCAATATCTCCAGGAGCAAGGGGCATCTGCCATGGATATCCTTTGTCTCAAAAGACTACGTGAGGAAGCAGCTTGACAAAGGAATCAGCATGAAAAACATTAAAAAATAACAAAATATTTTGTTCAGTGACATTTATTGAAACCCACATTATAAAGTAAGTTGACAAATCTCAAGTGAAATGCCTTAACCTAATCATAGTAATTAAAATTGTGCAGTATTTATAAACAGCTTGTGTTTTTTATACTCGTGGTTTTACTGTACTTGCAGACATAGTTTTCGCTGAAGTCCATGTGGACCAAGACTTCATTTTCTTCCATTTTTATTCTTAATTTCTTGAGCTGGGAGAATTGATTAAAAATAATAGCCTCATGTTTCATGAACTTAAATATGATTCTTTCTAATTCATTTACGAGGGTAATTGCTGAGTGTGTCCCGGTACACTTCTTTCTTTTTACTCCATTAATAATATATGATGTTCATATCACCTTCAAATTCGTTTTCAACATATTTGTTTACACACACAATCTCTACATGACCTCAAAAGACATGATACTTTTTACGTATTGTGGCAGCAAAGTTGCTCAGCAATCTTTTTAACATCACTCCCACATGAAACTTTGTTTTTGTTTGAATGCAAATATTATGAAATTGATATTTGTATGAACTGTACATTGACATGTATCTCTTTCATTGGGTTTTCGGTAGACAACCCAAAGAGATCTTAACCTACAAAACTGAGCATAAGATATTATATAAGGGGCCATTTTCAGGAACTTTTTATCTAATGATAACATAGTTTCATTGAGTTACCTTTTCTGTGTTTTTTTATACTTTCTCAAAGGTTTTGCAATCTTTTTTTCCAGGTCTAATAGGCTATTGTCATCATTAAAATAATATTTTAACATCATCTTAAATCGTCTTCGCCATCAAATCATGTTTCCGTTTTTGAACAACGGATCGTACTGAAGGCCTTGTCATTAGGCGTTTTCTAAAAACATTCCTTACATTTTTTAAAACTTAGTATTGTTTTGTCCTCCAATACAGTAGTAAGAAAATTTTTTTATTTGTGTGTCAATGGCTTTGTAGTTAAATTTTAATTGATTTTCAAGCCCAACTCCAAACAATAATCGTCTTCTTACCGTCTCTTCATCAAGGTTCTAACTTTAGTTTTAGGTGTGTCAGGATTTTTTTTATAGGTTAATTGATCTGTAATGGTGTTTTTTGTATCTTTCTAGCTTCGTTTTAAGCCTAGCATTTTCAGCAAGAAACTTTTTACTTCTTTGAATCACTTTACTTCTGTCTCTACGTATTTGTTTTCTTCCTGAAGTTTTTTGCTTTGACACCATTAGCTGCACATCATTCAATTCATCAAATTTTTCATCAGGTGTGTCAGGCAGGCTTATTGTTATTTTTTTGTTCTTAAGATACTGTAAAGAATTTTTTCTTCATTGTGTCCTCTTAATAGGAATCTCTAGAAGTAATCTTTTACTGATTTAACTTGCTTCTTTTTATTTTCGTATTTTGTTCTTTCTTTTTCTCTTTCTGCATCTCATACTTTGCAGGGTCATTTTTAAGTTTATTATATATTTCTCTCCTCTTTCTTAAAAGAGTTTCCTCCTTTGTCAGCTTCTTCTTCGGTGGCATTTAACCTAAAAAACCTTACTTTAACTTACATAATAGCGTAATTGAAGAGCATTTTTTAGAATAAAATCAATAAACAGGAAAGAGCAACTGCTGTCAAAGCAGACAATTCATTCACCATAAAAATTTTCTGAAAAGTAATAAAAAATTACCAGTAATCTACGCCTTAATGTAATTGAAGAGTATTTTTAGAACATAAGCAATATACAGGAAACTCTTTTATGCTGCAAAAGAGAACAATTAGGGTAATTTTACAACCAAGCAGTCAATACTCTTGCAGAACTTTTTTTTAAGAATAATAACCTTTTGACTTTCCCATCTATCTACATTCTTGAAAGTCTTGTCTTTTTTATTAAAATCAGTTACGCAATAGACATGATTTAACTGTTCCTAAAAGAAACACAGCATTTTCACAGAAACATACTTGTTTTTCAATAATAAAACTGTATAATGCTCTTCCACATACAATGAAATTAGAAAAAATTAGTGTTAGTCATCTTCCTCATCAGTTTCTGGGAGTACGTATGGAACTACTGTATCTGATGGCATAGTGAGATACTCTTGGTCATACCTCTAGGGGATTATTTGTTTGGAACAAAGCTCAGTCAAGAGGTAATCGGGCTTTGTAAAGAGGCTATGGTGCGATGCTGTCTTGACTCTCAGAACGAGGAATTTTAATTGCAAGTGTTTCTTCAGATGAGTGTTCATGTACTTTGTACCAAAGATTTAGAACTTCAACACCCTTTGTACCTCCAACCTTTTACAATTTTGTATTGTTACATCACCTGTAGCATCTCGGACTGTTTCGTTTTTTTGTTAGGGAGGCCAAATTATTGTTTAATACCTTTCCAATCACTAAAGTCCATATGTTAGAGTAGAAATAAATCCCAAGAAAAGGGCCAAAGAAAAACAAACAAACTCATCTACAAAAATAAATTAACGATCGTCCATCAAAACACAGATAGAATCTCCAATAAAATAGATAGACTCAATGCACTCTTTGATACCTTAAAACCTGATATAGTAGTACTGACTGAACATGGACAAAAAGAAGAAACACTCAAAAATACAAGACTCATAGGGTATACTCTTAAAACAGGATTTATCCGCAAATCTCACCTGAAAGGTGGAGTCGCCATTTATGTCAAAACCACAATAAGCGAAAAAGCGGAAGAAACAACATGAAAGAGCACTCCATTGAAATGATATGTGAGATAGCTGCCTTGAGAATAGCTTTTGGGAAAACATATCTCCACATTGGATGTATCTACAGAACACATGGTAACCTAGAAACAGGACTGGACGTCATCTATGACTCCCTTGAAACAGTCTCAGCAGAAAAACACTCAACAGTTCTAATTGGAGATATTAACATTGACTGCCTAAACAAAGGAGATGAATTTTTCCAAATGGATAACACTATAAACTGCTATGGACTACGTAGAATCGATCTTCCACCAACTCGTATAACACATAGATCTCAAAGCTTAATAGACGCCATCTGTATCAACACACCAACACAGGAAATCAAGGTGGAAGCTATAAACACCGCCATATCAGATCACACAGGCCAACTGTGCACACTTTTCGAAGAGATAAAGACAACTAATGCCTCTACTATAAAAAGAAGACTAATGAGCATCAGAAACATTCAAGAACTGAAAGAACTACTGGCCAAGGAAAACTGGCAAGATGTGTATAACTCCCTCAATGTAAACGAAGCCTACAATAAATTTAGTCACACTCTCCAGGGAGCACTAGATCAAGCATGCCCCTTAGTTCATTTAAAACAAAGAAAGAAAAAAAATCAAAACATTTCTAAACGACCCCAATACATTTCAATTAAGACAGCAATTTTTGTCTACTCAAAATGCCTACCATGCAAGTGGTGGGAAGAGCATAAAAGGTATGCCTCACAATTAAAAAAAGAATATGACTTACAACTTAGAGAGATGAGGAAACGGACAAATGCTAGAACCATCTTAGAAGCGGACAACAAATCTAAAGCCATTTGGAACGTAATAAACACTGAACGCAAGACAGCTGAAGAAACTAACTCACTAACAAGACTCAAAATTAACGGAGTAGAAACGACAAACCCCAAAGAAATTGCAGACCATTTCAATCAGTATTTCACATCTATCACGGAAGAAACTATAAAAAGTAGTGGAATTACAAGAAAACCAATAACCCAGCCAATACTTAACAAAAATGTGCCGCATTTGATCCTAACAGAAACAAACCGGGATGAAATGATTAACACCATAAGGCCATTGAAGACAAAGAACTCAGCTGGATATGATGACATTTCATCAAAACTTGGTAGATGTTGCCACAAGTCTGTACTCTGGTACAACAAAACAAAAATGAACTCTGGTAGATATTGCCAACAAGTCATTTAGAACAGGAGTCTTTCCCTCTGCTCTAAAAATGGCCAAAGTGTATCCAAAATTCAAAAAAGGACCAACAACTGAAGCAACTAATTACCGCCCCATTTCTCTTATTCCAACCTTTTCAAAAATAATAGAAAAAATAGTTTTAACACGACTTTTTGATCACCTCAACACATTTCAACTTTTAACACCCAGTCAACATGGCTTTCTCACAGGAAAATCCACAAAAACAGCTCTCATTAATCTGGTTGAGTTCCTACTTGACGAAACTGAAGAAAGAAACACCGCTACAGCAATACTACTGGACTACAGCAGAGCCTTTGACTGCCTGGATCATGAACATCTTCTTACAAAGCTTATTACCCTTGGGATCCAAAGCTCTTCCAAGTCATGGTTCTCAAGCTACCTGACTGAAAGGATACAAAAAGTTGAAATAAAACATATACAAAATGGAAGAACAAATATAGTAAATTCTGATGCAAAACCAATAACCCGAGGAGTCCCCCAAGGCTCTGTTTTAGGCCCAATACTCGTCATTCTTTTCACTAAGGACTTCCCACAATTCATTCAACAATACTGTGATGCACTCATGTACGCTGATGACACGGTACTGCTACTTGGAAGACCCAGGCCAGAACAGTTGGACATAGACAGCTTTGTGGCCTTAAACATGGCAATACAGTACTGTCACAATAACGACCTGGTTGTTAACGAAACTAAGACACAGCAAATAATACTGGGACGAGAAAAACAGGACGTGTCAGGACTACCCGATCTTGGAGAAATTTCTTCTTGTCGATATCTAGAAGAATCTGGACGAGAAGCTATCCTGGAAATCTCATGTGGAAACTCTTTGCCGTAGATTAAGCACAGGAATCTACGTAATACGAAGAATTAAGAACACCAGTGACATCGATACTGCAAAAATAGCTTACCACGCACTGTTCGAGTCTCACCTTCGCTATGGGATTGCAGTGTGGGGAGGAACCACAATGGGAAACTTGCAGCGAGTACTTGTGCAACAAAAAAGAGCGGTTAGAAGCCTTAAAGGTCTGGAACCAAGAGCATCCTGTAGAGAGGCCTTCCGGGAACTCAAAATTATGACAGTAATCAACCTCTATATCCTAGAAGTAGTCTTCTACGCTCACATCAAAATGCCAACAACAGTGAGAAGCGGAGTACAAATTCACCAGTACAACACAAGACATGCTACCAACTACTGCCTTCCAGTACATACCCACGCCTCAACGGAAAAGAAACCAAGCTACATCGGTGCGAAGATCTGGAATGCACTACCAGAAGCCCTCAAAAGTGTAGACAGACAGTGGTTTAGAAAAGATCTGCGAGCCTGGCTGCAAGACAATCCCTTCTACTCCGTCACCGAGTTCTTTGAATGGAGACCATGTAACAATCCATAGTGTACAACTTTTTAGTTCTTGTTGCTTTGTATATGAAATGTATTATTATGTTAAATGACGCAACTATTAATCTTGAAGATTATGTAAATAAAGAGATTTTGATTTGATTTGAAAAGAGTACAAACACTTGGTATGGAGTAGGTTTGATTCGCGAGTTAGTGATTATGGTTGCCCGTTCTGATGGTTTTAGTTTTCTTCCTTAGCTCATGTTCAATGCAAGCATGCACTGAGTCTACTGGCATCATTGCATGTCCAGGCAGAAGAAATGTTTATTTTCTCTAAAATAGAACACTTCTGCAAAACAAAATAAAGCATTGAGCCTCTGCTTATTTTTACTTTGTGTCCAGGTTATGAATCAAATTAAAAAAGACTATGCTTTAAATGTCTTCCTTCATCTATCATTATTTTAAATTTACAAATGATGCTACAGATTTCATTTGCTCCTTTTTTTCCATCACACTCTCCCCATAGATAATAAAATGGGTTCTTTGTGGTGCTCTCATAAATAGTAAAATTTAATAATTAATATTTTCTGCTGTAGTATAGCAACATAATGCATTACTATCAAAAAATGATGCAGAGCAGCATGGGTCATCTAGTTAATCTTATAATAATTTATTATTATAGCTACATGTCATATTTTAGCCTTTTGAAGAGAATTATTCAAAACAAGTCTGGTGCCGTCAACATAAAGAATTGTTGCAAACTTCATTAAATCTAATATGTCTCTTCCATATATATATATTTCAAAGCTCATTGTTTGAAAAAAATGAAGGTACTTTTCAACTAAATCATTTTCATAGCTACAACACGGGAATAAAAGCAATATTATCAATTCTACTGCTGTTATTATAAAATATTGAAAATTTTTCACTGTACTGCTGTGCAATTATTTAATAACCTGCTAGTTTATTTCAAACTTCTGCAAGTGTGATCTTAAAAAAACTGTTTTTAATTAATGAATGTTTTTAAAACCTTGATAAATACTTCGATTACAAATTTGATTAATGAAGTAGTACTTCTATATACAGTATTTCCTAACCGTTCTTATTGGTTAGCCTTCGTTTGCTTATTATATGTAGGAATTTTTATTACTTAGTTGTTTTAGGTAATAAATTTAGGTATTGTTGGATTCAAATTAAGTAATTTAACCCTCCGTGAGTCGCATGAATTTCAAAACGCTAGAGGTCGCACACGGAGGTTACTTCCAGGTGACTAAATTAAATGTTATTTTCACGAAACTTAATACTTTTATTTACAGTAATTTCAAAACAGTATGTAGAATCATATAAAAAAGGTAAAACTTATTTTAGTACCAAAATTATAGTAAAAAAAATATGTATGTGAGTGTTGAAATTACAATACATTTTAAACCAAATAAATTAACAAATGTAACCCTGATACTGTATATACAAAAAATGTTGTTTGTTAACGAAGTTTCTGATAACATACTAATCATGAAAAGAATACAATAAAAAAGAAAAGTACAAAAAATTATATAATAAAAACAAAGAAGATTGATACACTTTTTCTGACTACTAAATCAGAGCTTATTCTGAGTCTGTGTGAACTTCTTCCTCACTTACTGCGCAGTTGACACACATCACTGGTGCAGAGTGCTCACGACAGATGAAGTTTTTGCAGCTGTTACATCTTGTTTTGGACAAACGGTTTTTCCTCCAGTTGCATGAGTAGCATCTACCTGAAGTGTCCTCATCAGCGGGTGCGGGTCGTGCCTCTTCTTCATTCAAGTCCAACATCTGTCGAAGCCTTTTCTTGGTTGCAGTTGGAGTACTTATTACAGTTATTCTTGTTGCCATGTGTTCTCTGCATAGTTCTTTGGCTAAAGTTCGTAAAAAAAGTCTTCGCTTAGCCACAGGAGAGTTCACATTTTCTTTGTGAATAATGAAGGTGTTCAATCCACCTACATTCAGCATTGAATAAAAGATCACCATAGACCATCTGTTTGAGATTCTTGCTACATCGTAATGTGAAACGTATTTATCCACTGTATCAACTCCTCCTTTGCTACAGTTATAGAAGAGTATTACCTCTGGCTTGCCATAGGTAGCTGAAGCTTCATCTCTGTCTACAGCTGCGTCGTCATGCATGGATGATAACAAAACAACCTTTTTATTTTGTTTTGCTTTGTAAGACACTAAAGTCATGTCTTTTTTGAAACCAAATTTAGAGCTTCCTACGTCTCCTTGTTTTTTGTCCACAAAAGCTGCGGGGAGTTCTTTTTTATTTATCCTCAACGTACCAACAAGTGTTAGTTGGTGATTCTTCAAAAGGTCGACACAAAGAGGTATGGAGCAAAACCAGTTGTCGACCGTAACATTACGTTTACTGCCTGATATTGGTGCTACAATACGTTCAACGACAGACTTTCCAGAGTTATCGACCTGGTATGGACCGTCTGGTTGTTTTCCAGCGTAGATTTCTAAATTGTTGGTGTAAAATGATTTGGCACAAACAGATGAAAAAACCTTAACTCCGTACTTTGCAGGCTTGTTTTTTATATATTGCCTGAAAGAACATTTGCCCCTGAATTTTAGTAGCATTTCGTCAACAGTGACAAACTCGCTGACGACATAATTTTCTTGACATTTTTGCACAAACTGTTCGAAAACTCTTCTTACTGGAGCCAGTTTATCATTGACTTTCCTTCGTGGCCTGGTACGAATATCATCGAACCTCAATGCTCTAAGCAGTAATTTGAAACGCCTAAGACTCATGGCTAGTCTAAAGAATTCAATTCCGCTACCATCTGCTGCCCATAGGTCATCCAAATTTAAATGAGAGGCTTTGTATAAGCCAGCTAAATACAACAAACCAATAACACATTTTATTTCTTGAGGTGTTGTATTGGTACAGTCTCTTTCTCTGTTGTAATTACTTTTATTTTTATCAATCCAAATGTTCGTGCACTCAGTAATTTCTTCAATCATTTCATTACTAAAAAACAGACTCCAAACTTCCAGAGGAGTATTAGCATTTTTTGCAGCATTACTGACGTGTCCCATTCTCATCAGAATAATATTCCTTTGTCTGTTGCGATTTTGTGGCTTGGGTTCTACATCCCATAACATCTTACGATTTTTACTCATGAAAGCTAACTTATTGTTTTGTCTGCGTACAATTTCACCGTTTAATCTTTCAGCAATTGGTAAAGCTTCTAAATCAGAAAAGTCATCATCGTCTAGTTCTATTTCACTATCATCACCTAAGTTATTTTCTAAGTCATTTGGAATATTATCATTTACCTCATCTCCAGATTCATCAGGATCATCAATAATTCCATCGTTGAATGCCGCGTCATCGTCAAAAACCAATACTCTAGGGAACACTCCTGTGCGTCGTTGAACTTGTAATTCTTCTCGTTCCACACTTGCCAAAAGGCGAGCAATTCTTCTTTCTTCGTCTGATTCCATTTCCACAACGATAAAAAAATTATATAAAAAATGACTATACAAAAAAACTAACAATATATACACATAGACTAAATTATATACAAAACAGTAAAAGCAAACAGCACGCTTTGAAGTTTAGTCCTATTTAGCACCAGTGCGCGAGAAGTCGCATACGGAAGTTGCCTCCGGGTGAGGACAATACACGAGAAGTCGCACACGGAGGTTACCTCCAGTCCACTACGAAAACTGAACTGAACTAATAAGAGAAAGTCCGGCAGGGTTGGGGTTGTTGTCTTTAGTTCCAAGAAGGAGGCTCGTGAGCTACGGCGGAGCGCCGACACCACACAACCTCACAAATGTCATTTATACTGAAAATCGTAGCTACCCGGAGGTTACTTCCGTGATGCGACTCACGGAGGGTTAAGGTTAAAACCTGTAAATTTATCTCCATTTATCATGTTTATTATTAATATTAATTAGGTCTTTGTAAAATTGTACTGTACAGTATTGCCTATAGAGTTTGTATTGTAGCTTGTTAAGTTTTATAATTTGTCTAACTAGTATGTTTTATGTATCCTAGATTTATTTTTTAATGAAGCCTATACAATAAAATTTATTGATTTGTACTGTAAATGAGAATACAGAATTTTGATCTTATTTTGTTAGTTCAATTTTTGATAGTTAGAATCATTATGCTAGTATATTTTAGGAAAAAATTGTGTTAAAACTTCATATCAAATGGACATTAAGATAAGAATGTAGTGTATTCTTATGTACAAAAATGTAAATATGAAACATATACAGTATTGTGTTCATAATAAAGTAAAGAATATTAATTTAAGGATTTTCTTTTAGTTATGGATAGCCTATTTTGAAAATAATGTTAAATAATAAGATTTGTAATTTATAAATCTATTATTAATAATATAAAATACTCTGTATTGTAATTATTGGCATATCATAAATAGTAAAATTACGTCTTTATTTGTACACTGTATTTCGTTCCTTGAATTTTCTGGAGGTTCTAATTTTAATTACAACGCTAACTGCATATCGTACATCTTCGGAATAGTTCGGTTCCCCTCGTGCGACGAGCCGTTCTCTACTTCACTGATCGCATCGGTGCAAACCTAATCTTATCCCCCACCACTGAACGCAAAATGTTGCCATACCGTTCTTATCAATAAGAACCGTTCTGACCAATACAGCGATATCGTGAAATCCATTCTCATGTAACACGAAATTGCAATAACATTCATGTGACGGAATCTAGGTTGGGTAAAGTGTTAAATTACTTTCCTGTTTCAGGTGTGAGGTTTTTTAATCACCTGCCATTGGCTGTAAGAACCTTAGCTAGGCCTAAGCTGGAACCATTGCTGAAAGCTTGGCTCTTAGAGAACCCTTCTATAGCTTAAGCGAATATTTTGAGGCTGATTTCTCAGGTTTAATTGGGCATGTGAATGCTTAGTTCAGGTTTGTGTTCGCTTGGTTTTTTTCTCCTTGCGTGGGCTGCTGCATGCAGGCTTGCCTTGCTTTTGTTTTGGTTTGTTTTTATATATTTTAGCTGTGTGACTTGCTAGTTTTAGATAATCTCTTGATATAACTTACTAATTTTAGCATGGTGTGATTTTGTGCTTTTTTAGTTTGGTTTTATTTTTTAGCATGATTAGTATTTATTAAATATTTAGAATAATATCTTTTGACTTAGCCTATTGTATTGCAATATACTGAATGGCCAAATAAATCTTTGAAAAATGTTGCCATACCGTTCTGACCAATAAGAACCGTTCTGACAAATACAGCGATCTGCTTGTAATATTGTTGGTGCATTGTTCTGCTTGCCTGAGATCCAAGGAACAGGTCCGACACGCATGCGCACCGAGGCAGCCCACGCCCTTTTCATTAGAGATGGGCACAACTGCCTCATTTCCACAACCGTTTAAACCACAACAGTTGTGCTGACTAAACGGTTGTTTTAAACGGTTGTGCACAACTGTTTCAACGACAACAGTTGGATTAGGAAGTCGTTGTTCTAAAACGAGATAGTTGTAGCTCAACAGTGTTGTTCTTAATAGTTGAACGTTGTACAGCTTTAATATCGTTGTTTAGTTTAGGTTTAGATAGGATTATAAACTTCCTAATTCTAATAGACTTAAATACATTTGTTTTATATACTTTTTAAATACTGAGGCATATATTAAAGAATATAAGCTTGGTTTATAGAGTGAAATGTATTGCTATAAAACAATGTAAAGGAATATTGAAACTTATTATATATTGATATATGTCACATATCTTGATTTTTTCATAAATTAATATAGAAAATTGACATTTTTATGGTATAATGAAAAAGTAAACAATTTTCAGGAACAAATTATAACACATTTATTGCACAAAATTAAAAATAAAATAAAATGAGCAAATTATTTTTGTATTGAAAATCATTGTTGGTTTTATTGGATGACAAAAATAAGTGATAATTTCTAATATTAAAAATATAAGCAATGAAAATAAAAAATGACACAAAGTATAAATCTATGTACATATTATTATATTTAAGTATTACAAAAGAACAAAATATTAAATGCATACAATTTACATATGCCTTAATGAAAACGAAAGAAATTTCAGGAACATAAATTACACATTTTGTATTGCACACATCTAAAATAAATGAAATTGATCAAATTATTTTCTTATTGAAAATCACATTGTTGGTTTTATGTGATGAGAAAAATAAGTGAGAAATTTCTAATCATAAAAATATAAACAATGAAAATAAGAAATAACACAAAATATAAACCTATACATATTATTATATTTAAGTGGTACATAACAACATAATATTAAATGCATAAAATTGACATATGTCTTAATGAAAATAAAAACGTAAACTAGTTTCAGGAACATAGATAATTACCTACTCATATTCTAGCTAAAATAGATGAAATGAACAAATCATTTACTTGTTGAAAATTAAATTGTTGGCTTTATGTTATGACAAAAATAAATGAGAAATATCTAATAATAAAAAGATAAACAATGACAGTATCGAGAAAAATTACACATATCAGAAATAACTATTATAAAATCACAAAAATAGGAACAATGAAAATAAAAGAAAATACACAATATATAAACCTACAAATAATTAGGGTTTTAAGTATTACAAATCTAAAAATAATATAGTTAATGAGTAGTAACAAGTTAGCTAGTACAGTAAATTATTTACTTTTATACAAAAACAAATTTTAAAGGTAGGCCTAAATGAAAGGAATAAATCAAAGAACTACCGTAACTTAAACTTTGGTAACATATTTTTGGTTAGCATTTAGGAAAATAAGCTGCATTACTTTGGATGGCTTCAGTCTTGTACGTTTCTCATTGACAATGTCTCCAGTTTTAGAAAATACCCTTTCGCAAGGGACTGAAGATGCAACTATACACAAGTATTTTCGTGCAAGTTTGGCCAGAATGGGATAGGCATGCTGTTTTACACGCCACCAACTTAGAGGATCCTCTGTGATGTCAATTGTCCGCTCTTCCAAATAACGCTGCACTTCAATTATAGCACTTGATGTTGCGGTGCCTGGAGGTTGTGCTTTTTGTAGAACTGTCTTCAAAAACGATGTCACAGATAGCTCGGCATCTTCATCAACTTCACTGTTACTTGTTGATGGTCTCTCGTGATTCACAGGAGCAGTGGTCATCTGCCTTTCTTTGTTGTACTCTGCTGTTGCTAATTTTTTTACGTGTTCTTTAATAATGTTCTGGGCTTGAGATGACGAAAAAGCAAACAGCTTGTATCTTGGATCTAAGAAAGAGCAGGTTCCAATGGTTTTGTTCATTTCAAGATTGTTGAATCTAGTTAGAATGCCAGTCTGAAGATTTTGAACAACTTCCTGCACATTCTTATGGAATGGTCTTTTTATAAGCTTCTGGCAAACATCTGTAAGGCCTGTTGTCAAAAAAATAATTTGACTTCCGTTTACATATTGTTCACCACTGAGCTTCTTTGTGACATCTTCAAACGGCTTTAGTACTTTACAGAGCTCACCGCAAATCTTCCATTCTTCTGATGTGAGTGTCTGTATACCTTTGTCAAGCAAAGCGACTGTAGCTTTGACAGCGTCTTGTATGTTAGTGATTCTGTCTAACATATAGAAAGTAGAATTCCATCGAGTTTTTACCTCTTGGACTAGTTTTTTTGGCATTTGATCTCCTGCATCTTTTTGATATTTAAGAAGTTTTTCTGTGTCCAAATTACTACGTTTGAAATGTGATACTAGAGTTTTTACTTTTTCTATTATATTAGAAACTGGTTCATGTTTAAGAGCATCGGTCACAATCAAATTCAAAGTGTGCGCATAGCAGCCAAAATGCGGCCATTGCAAACGCTCTTTGACAGCATTAGCAGGCCTTCCACTAGGTCTGAGAAAAAAAGTAGGACATTTTAATGAAAAAAGTAGGACATTTAACGAAAGGCGCAACAGTCACACTTAGCGTTGTATTATTATTATTTATTAATTGTTTATTCCATACGGGGACCCCCCTCGTTCCGCATGCATGAATTGAGAGCTAAAACAGCTGAATTTATCGAAGCAAAAATAATACTGAAAACTAAATCCAAGACTATGAAGTAGTTTTGTTCTCATTTGAACCTACAATATACTAAGATTAGTTCAAACGGGCATTAATCTAAATTTATGACTAATAAATTAGGTCTTACCTAATGACTCACAAATGAATGTTAAATTTATGAGATAAATAAATAGAAATAACACTTTAAAAAATTATTTCAACCCAAAATTCATGCATGTCCCCGCTCTTTATAATTTATTTTCTCTTTTACTACAAAAGAATAGAAATACATAACTTATTTATATTTTTTCATAATGTAGTATTTAAAAAATACTTAGAGAAAGGAAACTAAACCATTATTTATGTATCAAAAGTTCATTAGCTGTTTTTAATCGTTTGGTTGAAATGTCAATCATCTCTGAGGCTAATGACACTTCTGCAAAGTCTTTCCTTTTCATAGCCAACTGGAGCTTCTTCTTGCCTTCTTCTAGAAGATTTTCAGCAGCTTTGATCTCATTTCTTGCTTTTATCTCTTTTTCTTTAGATGCCTCTTTTTCTTTTTGTTCAGCAGATTCCTTCTGTTTCCTTACTTCTTCATCTTTTCTTTGAGCTAAATACTCTTTGTACTTGGAGCTTGCCCCTTTAGCTGCATCTACCATTCTCTTTGTTATTTTAATATTTTCTACTTTGCCATTGACTCTTACAAAATCTTTTACAACTCTCAAGCCAATTATGGTATGCTCATTGAGTGCCTTCCTTTCATTGGTCACAATATTATTGTTCATAGAAAACCCTCTCTCAACATCTGCATTTCCATGTGCTAGTGTTAGAAGTGAGGGCAAATAACTAGCTAGCTGAGGATATCTGGGTTTACCAGTTGATGTCTTTAGTTGAAAAACTTTATTCCAGTAGGAATCCACCCTCATGTACTTGACCTCAGTCTGTGTCTTCGATTGGATATACCAATCTTCTGCTACATCCAAATCTGATTGGTATCCTAACCATTCCTCTTTAAGTCTATCAATTTTTTCCTCTGTCAGACCATGTGGTACTTGGGTGATTATCCGTTTGAACATGTCATAGCTTTTTTCTTCTTTTCTTGCCAACCCATGCAGGCACTGCATATTTTTCAGTATTTTGTTGTCGATGGGCAGATCTTTCATTAGCTTGTTGGTCACAGTAATAAAAAAAGAACTTATAGCTTGGTAAAACTCAGACTTTTCTTTGTCAAGGATCTTTAATGAAAGTAGAGTTTTTTTAGCTTCACTTCCAACTTCTAAGTCTTTAAACTCAAGCAAGTTTGATTTTTTTACCTCTATGTGACTGATGTTGTTTTTGTGTTTTTCAATTTCTTCAGCTTTGATAAATTTTCTCAAAAGAGTCTTCATTAAATGGTTCATTTCATCATACAGTACATGAACCAATGGTTGTTCAGATTGAAACATTGTCAGAAACTTAGAAAATACAGCACTGATATGAAGCAAAAACTGCATTAGAGGAAGAAGAATGTTATTCTTCAAAGCAGAGCAGATTCTTTGGTACTTATAATTCTTGTCGAGACTCTTTGAACTTTGGTTTTGTGGCAAAAACTTGAAAAAATAATGTTTCAGTGCCTCATGCTGTTCGATAAGTCTTTTCAAGACTGGACCAATACTCAACCATCTGCTATTTACATACTGACAAAAAAAATGTTCTTCTACTTGCATTAGCTCTTGACTTTTCTTGTAATCTTCTCTTCTTGCAGCAGACAGTTTGAAAAATTTGAAGATGTCAGTTGCAAATTCATCTATCAGTGAAAATGGATGGTCACGAAGTCCACTTCCAAAAGCATTGTGGACTTTGTGGAGAGAACAAGGTCCAATGTCCACTAGACCTGGGGAACCTAAAGATTTAACCTGTGAGTTAAGTTTGGTAAAAAGGGACTTGTTCACATTAGGACCATCCATTGACACCATAATAGCTTTTGAAATTGAGACACCTTCAATTTCAGATGATTTGATGATTGCATCAAACATGGTTTCTGCTTCAGCATGGCCCAAAAATATCGAAGTTAAATACCGACATTGGACTGGTTCTGCTACCTGCTGTGGTGACCAATACCTTACGTAGAGGTCAAGTTGTTTTTTAACTTGAGTTGTAGTCGTCTCATCGAGGCACAAAGTATAAAAGTTGTTTGACTCTCTAATATCCCTGGTTAGTTCTTTAACTAAGAAAGGACCCAATCCAAAGGAAATCAAATATGAAGCTTTGGTTTTGTCCATGTTAAAGTTCTTGGCACTTTCACCAAACATTAATGTAAACACTTCATGAAGACCATCACAAGAAGCAAAAGAAAAGTTTGATTGGGCTAGCTTGAAAGCCCATATTAACTCCGCACGAATAGGATCCTCCAAAGTAACCGCACTTTCCTTTAGCACTGATGTTGTTGCGACACTACCGCTTTCTGTCACTGTGAAAACAGTTTGCCGAGCAGAGAATGCAACATTCGCTTTTGAATAATGTTTTTTAGTTTCACTGTGCTTAATTAGTTGGTCTTTGCCTCTATTTGCACAGGAAAAATAATGATTACATATCTTGCAATGCACTTCAAAGTCATTTTTGCCTTTCTTGCACCACAAAGACATAAGATGCTTGTTAGAATCTTGGCTCAAAAGCCAGTCTTCTTTGAAATGTGTTTCCCGTGGCATTTTTTGTACTATAAACTATTCCATCATCTTACTGCCTGAAACAAATTAAACACATTAGAAAATAAGCATAAAACCATTGAAAATAATAATATATATATATAAAATACACTATAAGGCTAATATATATATAAAACACAATATAAGGCTAATATATATAAAACACATCAAGTTATAAAATGCCAAGATTTGAAAGGTAGCTTTGCTACTTATAAATTGCAAAAATGTATGTAAACCGTTTAGTTGAGAAGGATTTTTACACAGAATACAATTATTTTATTAGCCTTTTATTGGTGTAAGTTCATCAGACAGGAATTAATTCACAAGCAGCTCTTGTCAATTAAATCCTATCTGATGAGCAGGCTTCCAACCCACCTTAGAAGCCTAAACGCCCTCCATCCACCCACTTCTTATTTTACAAATACAATAAATCTTTTTAAAACTGCCTATTAATATAAAAAATAAAATGATCCTTGGTCTTACATACGGTACATAGTGAGTATTTTAGAAGAAAAAGGCTTACCTTTAGGGTCGGGTAGGTTCAGAATCCTTAACACAGTCCCACATACAAAAAAACACATCGTCGGGAACGCACAAAGAGCAAAATAGATACAAAATTCCACACATCACACTATAAATCCTAAAACCCATCATCCAAATTGCATGGTTTTACCATGGCTTTACTTTGAAGCCTCCGAATTATAGTGTATATGTAATATTTAATTTATTTTTAAAAAACAGGCTAAAAATTCCAAGCAAATCTGTATTTTTGGGGTAAAATAGTGGATTATTCCTGAAATTTCAAAAAAAGTAGGAAAAGTAGGACATTGCTGAAAAAGTAGGACAAAGTAGGACATTTTTTGAAAAAGTAGGAAAAGTAGGAAAAGTAGGACAAGTGGAAGGCCTGCATTAGATATATTAGATGCGTTGTCAGTCACAATCATGACTACTTTGTCTGAAAGTTCAAAAGAATCTGTTATGTTTTTAATCTGACGAGAAAGATTAAAGCCAGTATGGGAACCTTCAGTTACTTGGCAATCTAAAAGGGCAGATTCAAGACGGAAGTCTTCTGTTACAAAATGAGCTGTCAAAGCAAGAAAACTATCCTGGGCACAGGAAGACCAGCAATCAGAGGTTAAAGTAACATGACTTACATTCTTTAATTCACTAATTACATTAGCCTTACACTCTTCGTATGCTGCAGGAACAAGACTTTTAGATATAGTTTTCCTGTCAGGCATTTTATATGAAGGATTTAGTTCCTGTACAAAGGCCTTAAATCCCACGTCTTCTACGACTCTAAAAGGTTGTAAGTCTTTTGAAAAAAGGCCCAACAGCAATTTATCTAACTTTCTTTTCTGGCCATGGTTTATTTTTCTTGGAACGAAATTGGTTATGTCCATTTGTCTCGTCCTATCAGTGGATGCACTTTGTGAAGGTCCCGGGAGAGGTGGGTTTGTGGTGGCGCTATAGTTATTATCAATAGATGTAGAAGGCCTATTGGAAAGACTCTCAGTTGAGGCAGCTGAAATTGTTAGGACGGCTTCAACAGGGCGAGTTTGAGGAACTTGGATCAAGTCATTTCTGGGGACATCAAGATTTACAGTGGGGTGCTTCTTTGTTACATGGGTTTTTAAGTTTGTAGTAGTAGACCTAAATGACAATTTTAGTCCACACATATCACACTGAGCAATTTTTGCATTTTGATCAGATATTTTAAAATAGTTCCACATCGAGCTAGTCCTGGGTCGCTTACTCATGGTTGATTTTTAACAACAACAACAGTATTAAGGATTAACGATTTTTAAGCAATATATGTTTTAAAACTATTTAAGGATTAAAGTTGTTAAACAATAAAACTATTTAAGGCTTACCGTGGTTTTAATGAATATATAGAAGTAAATAACAAGAACTAAACAAGAAATAAAATATTAAAACACTATAAATGAGTTAAATAGAACGGAAGTACACAGTTTTTAGATGGTGATGGTATGGTTGGAGGTTAGCGCGGGAACAGAACGGCTAGAGCTGCTTAGTGCTGCTACGCCCAACAGCTGTAGCGGCAGAATATGCAACTAAAGTACTGTGCAATAAGTAAGAGCGTTGTCGACGTTGTCGTTGTGCCGTTGTGTCTGACAGTTGTTCGCCGTTGCCAGTTAGCCAGTTGTGTGTTCTCGTCGTTGTCAACTACTCAACTGACAACTACTTGAGTTAGACAACCGTTTAGTCCTCACAACTGTTGTGAAACAACCGTTTAGTTGTTTTCTACCCATCCCTACTTTTCATCGCCACTGCCCAGTGTTGCTTTCTCTGTCTGTTAGCCATCGCCATGTTGGGTTTTCTCTATCGTAGTGTCCAGTCCACGAAATCTATATCATACAGTGAAACTTCAGTTTTTAATTATGTTTCTCTAGTTATATTAATCTTTAACCAATTATAATTTTGTAACAAAGTTAATTGACTAATCAGTTGGTAAGTATTATATAGGCTACATTGATTTTTTTGCATTCTAAGAAAATAATATAGATTGGGGTAACTTTGAACTTCGATCTTCATTTTTATGGAATTCTTTTTAGGAATTGTTGAAATTTGTCACTATTCATTTATCTTGGACGTAACGAAACTTAAAGAATATTTAAATTAATACAAATTTGCTCAAATAATCTATATTTAATTTTCAAAAGCCTTTTTTAACATTGTTCAAAGTTGCACCTGTATTCTGGGTATCTTGTGAACACTGCAGTTTTCATAATAGAAAATCTTTCATTTCTCAGTTAAAACAGACACAGAGTTACTTTGCACTATTCAAATAGCTTCCTACAGACACTACAGCTATCTGAAACTTACCTTGGAGTATACAAGAGGATTTTTTACAGCATAGTGGTGTGAGGTATCAGATTATGGAATGGGATAGCTAATGAAAATCTTGTTTCAACCCAAGGAATGTCAATGCTAATACTCCAAAATGTCGCATTATTTTTAGTAATTTGTAAGACTATTTTTAAAAATTCACTATAAATTTATTAATAGCATCAGAAGAATGAAATCGACTTCATTTTTATCAGAAAGAAATACATTAAACATATTTATAAAGGGGTAAAAATTATTAAAATTAAGACATTTTATAAATATAACGTTATTTATAAATAATTTATAAAAAATGTTACAAAAAGGTTATAGGTCATTTATGTACGGTAAGGTACAACCACCAAATTTCGTCAGGTTAACCCTAGATTACTGAGCATAAGTTTGAATACACGTCGTTACTGAGCATTCGTCGTTTCGACTACTCCACATTGTTTTTTTTTTTTTTTTTTTTAGTTAAAATTTGTTTGATTGGAAACTTTAAATAGTGCATAGTGTAACATCATGTTTCAAGATTATTTTGTTACACATAGAATATTTTTAAATTATTTTTTAAACTATTAAAAAATGTGAATATGAACATCGGTTTTTTCAAAAACATTTTACGTAAGGGGTTGGAAAAAAAAGAAAAAATATTATTTTGCAAGTTTTTTAATTATTTAAGTTTATTAACTTTAAATTCAATCCTCTAGGTATAAAAAAAGTATTTATAATATTCAATTACAGATTTTTTGACGCTCCTGTGCAACTTTTAAAAAGTTGAATTTAGCCATGAGTTAGATTATATAATGAAGTATAACAATTACATTTTAGTAAAGCAAACTAAAAGCTATTGTTTATTAGCAAAATATAAAAAAAAGAAACGAAACATAGAAATAAACTTAAATATAGTGGCTATTTCTATTTTTTATTAACAAAATATAAACTGAAATAAACATAAACATATAAGTGGAAGTAAACGATTTTGAGAAACTAAAAATATTAAAGTAAATGGAAGATACTATCAACGTGACTAAAGTTCAAAACTAAAAGAAAATTATTAGATTTCTTCTTTGCACTCTGTGCAGAACAGTGCCTTATGCTCGCCACAGATTGCTCGATGGCATTGGCTGCAGTAGCTGGTCGTCATGCGTCTTATTGCGGAAGGGCAGAAGTAGCAAATTTTCCTTCCTTGTGGAGCAACCTGTTGGCGTTGGCTGCAGGCAATCCCAGATTTTCTGTGATCATCATGCGCAGATTCTTTTGAAGTCTTGTTGATTGCATCCGGGTTCGCATGTGAGGATCTGTCAGTTCCACGCACAGGTCTTTCATGAAATCCCTGCGCTTTTTGGGAGTTCTGCCGTTTGAAAAACTGTTTAGGCAGTAGATGATGTACGCATTGACAAAGCATACATTCAACATCCCAAAGAAAACACATAACGGCCACCTCTGAGTTTTTCTACTGCATGACATGTTTGTGCTCATTTGGTCTAACGTGTCCACTGCTCCTTTTGTTTCATTATAACAGTGAATGATTTCTGGTTTGTGGGAGAGTTGGTTCACTGTTGCATTGTCATGCATAGTAGAGAGCAGTGTGACTACTTTATTTTTCTTGGGCTTGAAAGATACCAGGGTCTTGTTGTTGTCAAAAAGGAATATAGAAGTGTTGACTGGTCTATCTCTTCTGTTCTTCAATTCTTTACCTGGAAAATCTTAGTATTTTCGCATTTTCGATCTGTTCCCGATTTGCCATGGCTCAAGAACTTATAAATATACAATAAAATCAAAAGTTTTACAGTCAAACACCAGCTTTACACTCTCAAAAACTGTTATTAGCAAAAAAGTGCAATGGCTTAAAAAGTTACGTTTTTACTGAGCATTCGTCGTTTCGACGAAAGTCAAACTACTAGTGCCCTAACTATCCACACTACAAGGCTGCAAAACCGGTACTGAGGTCCAGGCGGGGAGGGAGGAAGGTACTGTGCAATATGGCACTGTAGAGGGCGGGGCTTCCGAGATCCCGCATTTTTGCAATACGCGCGTCGTCAAAACGACGAATGCTCAGTAATCTAGGGTTAAGGAAATGCCCTAGTTAATTTTCGTACTGAATTTGGCTGAACTCAATATTTCGGTATAAATCCTAGTGCTAGTGGTTTAATAGTCATTCAATCATTTTTGCAATAAAACTTTAACTTAAAATCACTAACAATTGATTTAATTGCTATTTAATATCAACTTAGCAATTTTCAGAGTTTCACCTAATTTCGTCACTGCCGACCTTAATTTCGTCAACCCTAACCTCTAATTTCGTCACATACCTCAAATGTATATTTGTGTTAGTTAGGCCTAGTCGGGAAATCAAATTATAGTCATATTTTTAGTTATGTTCATTTATTTGCATAGTCAAAGGATTGAACTAAATAAGATTTTAGGTAAAAAATCGTAAAATTAAGAAAATTAGGGGAGAGTACCCCAAAACGGGATACCTAGTCTATTTTTGTGTATGTTTTCATTTGTGTTAAAATTAAATTTTAAAGGTAAATATCATTGGAAAGTAAATACTTTTAACTATAACATTTATTTTTTTCTTAATTTTGTATTTATGTTATGTAATGAAAAATTTCGTTTTTACAATATCTTACACTATTTTTTTTACTGTTATTTTTATATATAAATTAATTGCATTAGAAATTAAGAAACACAATATAAACTGTATAAAACTTTATTGTGAAAAAAGGTAGTTTTAATGACCTACTTTATTTAAAACACAGACAAAATGACATTAAAAATCTACCTTATTGCAATACAAAAGTCACACAAAAATGAGTCATCTTCCTCTTCTGCTTTGGCGCACGCTTCGTGGGCCCATCCTTGGTAGCTTGAACACTGGATCCAGCCTTCTCCAGATTTTGAGTCAAGATGAAGAGCGTTACAAAATATGCATGATTCATCGTTTTCAGTTTCATCTTCTGAAGAGGATGACATCCAGCCTTGGTCGGTTGATGAATCCTTTTTTAACTTTTTTAATGTTCCCTTGTTTTGTTTCTGGTAGAAGTGTTAGGTCCGAAGGCTGCAGGTCTGATTTTTTTTCAAGTTCAGACACACTTTCTTTTAAGACTTTCTTGTTTTTTTCTTGGGGCTTTAAATATACTTTTTTTGACAGCTTTGTCTGTTAGCTTTTGAATTCTTTCCTTTTCTTTTTCTTTTTTTTCATGCTCCTCTCCCTCAGTTCAAGTTTATATGGACTTGATGTGATGATTGCCGTTTTTCCTCTTCTTTTATCCAATTTCTTTTCGGGTCTAGGTCCTACCACTTGTGGCGGAGGTAAAATTTCTTTTGGTGAAATTGTAAATGGAAGTGAAGGACGATAGTAGGATAATCCTAGACCTCTGTTTCCAGACGAAGAAGTTGTCGGATGGATAGGTTCTGGGTTCGCGCTGCAACTACCGGTGACACCATCACCAGGTGGTTTGTGTAATTGCTGAGATGGCTGCAAAGTCCTGGATTCGATCACTGAAGTTGAGGGGACTTTTGAAATGACTTCGTTTTGTTGAAGACCTAATGGTTGTGAAGGCGTCTTGTTCTGAACTTCAGGCATTGGGTGATCTGTCGAAAGTGAGGGGGCAAATATGTGGTCAGGAAAAACATCTGGGTTGTATGGAAAAATACCTGTTTTCCTAAACCCATTGACAGCAGTTTGGACAAGAGCTGCTCTTTGGAACGCTGCGTGAACAGTTTCCCTACTTAATAAATGGTTACAACTCTTCCAGGATGGTTGAACAACCACTTGCGAACTTCTTGCTCATAGAATGTGCTTAGTGGAGCCATAACTGTCACATCTAAGGGCTGAAGCCGATGGGTGGTGTGTAGAGGGAAAGTTAACATAATAACATTTTTTTGTCTTGCAAGGTTAATGAGATCAATACTTTTTGTGTGACTACAGTGCCCATCAAGTAAGAGCAGAACAGGTCTATCTTTGGAAGGATTTGCTAGCTCAACAAATTGTTTAAACCATGTAATGAACGATTCTTTGCTTATCCAGCCTGGCTTGTGATAGGCTGCAAAAGAGCCAGGTGGAGTATCTTCCATCAGCCTTAGATTCTCCCTTTGTCTAGGGAATACAAACATTGGAGGAATATAATTCCCTGCAGCACTTACACAAGTTTCCACTGTTACTAAAACTCCTTGCTCCCCTGAGGTCAAACTCCCAATTTGCTTTTTACCTCTTAAAGCTAATGGGCAGTTCTCTCATAACTTAACAAAATCAAAAGTGAAATAAAAAAAAAAACAAATTGGGTCTTAACCTTACTTTAAGGTATTTTTTATAATCAAGATTAGTTATTGTTTACTGTTATAACCTCAGCAGAGCAAGAGAGCCTTCATTTTTAAAATTATGTTATATTTTATCAAAAATTTTAATAAAAATGTTCCTGACCGTCCCGAGACTTACGGTTAGTATTGTATCAGGAAATAAATATAAGATATTGTTTTTTAGTTTTTTCCTTATACAATAACTGTATAGGTTTAGGTTTTTTTTACCTATTCTGAACTAAATTAAACAGTTAAATACTATGTATCCATTAATTTTATGATTCAGCATCCATAAAATACCTTAATTTCTATTATTTGTATAGTATAAGTTAAGATAATTAATAATTGCTAATATAAAATGCTACAAGCAAATATTTTACTGAATGAAATATATGAAGATAGGTCCTTAGTTATGTGAAACCCTGGTTTATTTGTATATTTACAATCAAATAAATAGAAAGTAGCTTGATCAAACCTTAGGGACGGTCAGGATATTAGGGGACGGTTTGGAACTATAAGGGACGGACTGGAATATGAAAGGGACGGTCATGAAAAAAGTGTCAAATCAAAATAAGTATTTATTGCTATTGAGTCACATATTACAAATTACTTCTCAGAAATGTCTACAGCGTCTTTAAACTTAAAAAAGTGCCTGTCTCCTTTCATTATCAACATAGGAGGGGGAAGCACAGTAATAATATCCGAACAGTGGACATCAGCCACATCAGTCTCAACTGGTTTGAAAAGCACTTTGTCATTTCCAACATTCTTGAGGAACATCACAGGTACTTCGCCGTCATCATCCAACTCCCTTTCACAAACTGCAACATATTTTCTATCGACAGCAGAGTCCCCTTTTACGCGAACTAGGATATATGTCCCAGATTGCAATGTTGCTATGTTCAAAGTCTGACTATCACCTGAAAAATTACAAAAATATACTAATAATAGCATATAATCAAAGTGTTTCTTCTTTATAGTCATACATTTCATAAGTCTTGTATTATTAAAATAAGCAGAATTTATTTAATAATTAGCATGTTTTTGTTATGCTTGGTGTCATAAAATGAGAATATTTATAAATACTATGTCTAGTCAAAAGTAAACATCATAACTTGTTACAAAAAAAAAAAAAAAAAAAAAAATTATTGTTACTTCACAATGATATATATAACCTTTGATTTTAACCCTTTACATCCTGAATTATGAAATAATTTCCCCAAAATTTTTTTTTGTTTAAATTCTTATTATTTAGGGCCAAATTAGACTAATTTGATGGAAATTTCAAAATTTCCCTCATAGACAAAAAAAATAGAAACTTGTATCCATACGGATACTATAGTTATGTAAACTTCTACTGACTTGACAACTTGTATGATTAGTAAACGTTAACTTACACTCCAGTTCCTATAGTATCCGTTCGGCACATGATTGATTTTAAGTGGGAAATTGCTCTCCATTTTAGTTCAGTTGTTATATCGGTAAATCAAACAATGCATTTAGAGACGAAATCAACTTTATTAGTTATTAACATCGGTAAACATTGGTATAAAAACACAAACATTGGTAATAAAATACAAAAGTAAAACGCAAAACTATCTTCGCAAACATATTTGTTTTACAGACTAATCTTATCTTAAGTATTGAGGATTATGAAAATCAAAAAAACAATTAGACACATTGTTAAGGCAGAGGTGCACATTACATTTGCAGCAAAACGTTCTGCTTTGTCCTTTGCGACAGTGAGCGCACCTTGATTTCGCTGGCTTTGTTTTTGGCCAATGTGATATTTGATCTTGTCTGGTTTCTGGAATAGGAAGTACTCTCTTTGGCCCCCTTTTCGGGGTCACGTCAGGAGTTACTTGTTTGGGTCTCCCTGGACCTCTTCGCTCAGCAGGAGCCCCCCTTTGTACATAGCACTCGAGCTATATACAGATGGAAATCAAGGAGAGTATACTTCTGAGGCTCTCCCAACTGCTTTACATGCCTCCGATACAGCAACCAGCTATTTACAACGGCTACATTGAACACCCAATGTACAATCCTCATATAACCACGCTTTCCCTTTACATCTATACGATATAAAGATATGAGCATGCCAAAAAGATCTACTCCACCCATTGATTCATTGTAGGCTTGGACAATGGCTGGCCGTGTCACTTCCACATATTCTTTTCGTTTTTTATCCCATCTCCGACAAACTTCGATGGGCTCAACCGTATGAAGAGCTGATAACATTGTGATTTGTTTGTTATCAAACCACCGGACTGCAATTAGGTTGTTCTTTTCATCAAAGGCACTGTCAAACGAGCCCCTTCCAACCCTTTCTAGCTCCTTCTCAGTAAGAAGAGGACATTTGTAAGTACGATCCTGCCTTATTACACCACAACCCCATATGCCCCTATTCTTTAGGTAAGCAAACAGTTTAATGGACGTGAACCAATTGTCACAAAACAGTTTATAGTTGAGGTCGCTAGGTAGATCTGAACATAACTCAACAACGATATCACTGGAGAATCCTAGTTTATAGTCGGGACATGTTTTTTTTTCCAGTGTAAATGGCAAAATCATGTAGGAGGCCTGAAGAGCTGCAACGCATGAAAACTTTATAGCCCCACTTCTTTGGCTTATTCTTTACATACTGTTTCAAGAATGATGTACCTTTAAATGGTATCATATGCTCGTCCACGGATTGGTTTTCCTCAGGAGGAAGTGTCCGGCAAATATCAACAATGTGATTGATCAACGGTCTTACTTTAAACAACCTGTCTCCTGGAATTATCTACAACATGGAAATATCGCAGTAGCAATATAAAACTATCTCTTGACATGTAATCTGCCACAGGAGGAAACCTTGTTTCCTTTTTCCAGAACAAGCGGTATTTGGGAAAATTACAAATGCCTGTGTACAAGAGAATACCTATAAACTGCTGAATTTCTGTTTCGGTTGCATGTAATTCAAAACGTTTTTGTTCAGCAAACAAGTTTGTTTGCTCAGTAAGGAGTTCTATTATGTCTTGATCAATATAAGTACTAAAATAATCGAAAGGTGTCTTGTTCACTGCATTCTCAGGAGGACCAGGTATTACTCCTTGCCACTGCACATTGGGAGGAACAAAAGTGTCCTTCTTCCAGATTGCCACAGGAGAAGGTGGCCTTACATCCCTTCCTATCCCCCTACCTCTTCCTCTACCCCTTCTATTAGGCTTTGCTAGAGTAGGTACACCTACCCTATTCGTAACTCTAACTCTCCTTCTTCCCCTTCCTCTCCCACTTCCCCTACCTCTATCTCTGCTCCTACTTATCTTTGGTGGTGGGGGATTATAGTCTGGATCAGAATTATCTACCTGGGATTCTGCTGACTGATCTTCATTTTCAGGCTCCGCAACAGTGCCAAATCTTTCTAGGTCCTCAGCCCTTAAAACTTCAGTATTCTCTTCAGTCACAATTTCTACTTCATTCTCCACTTCCTCTTCACTCTCTACCCTATTTGAACCCCCAACTCTATCTCTGCTCTTACTTATCTTTGCTGGTGGGGGATCAGAACTATCTTCCTGGGATTCTGCCGATTTATCTTCACCTTCAGACTCCGCAACAGTATCAACCCTTTCTAGGTCTTTGACTCTTGAAACTTCTGCATTCTCTTGAGTCACAATTTCCAGTTCATTCTCCACTACCACGTCAATCACCACCCGATCTTCATTCTCCGCTTCCTCTTCATTCTCCATTCCTTTTCCAGCCATCCCAACCTCTGCAATCTCACCGTCTTGTATGTTATCTTCAAACGTCTCTAGTGCATCAACCCTCAACTGCAAAAAAAATATTCTTGTACTTTTCTAAAAACACTTCAAACCACAATCAAGTCATATAAACAGGTTGTAGACTCCATCATGAAAGAATACATTTTTATCACTACTGTAAAATGAATAAATCGAAACACAATAAAAAAGCACACAAAAACCTTGAAATAATTGAATACAACCTGAAAACAATTTTTTTACAATAAAAGAAAATTATTTAAAAATTA
This sequence comes from Stictocephala bisonia, assembly GCA_035578905.1. Taxonomy (NCBI): domain Eukaryota; kingdom Metazoa; phylum Arthropoda; class Insecta; order Hemiptera; family Membracidae; genus Stictocephala; species Stictocephala bisonia. The sequence goes on along the minus strand of JAQJVL010001398.1, from coordinate 54,729 downwards.
AGCACTTGAACTAAAACTACACACATATTAGTGTTGATTCCTAAATCTCCTAAATAAAAATGGAAAATTCTAAATATATCAGCCAAGAAGCGGAAACCTCACAGTGTAAATAATAAATAAATCACTAACACAAAAAAAACATTTTTATTAGATTAGATTTTTAATAAAAATTATTTGTGTGGTCTTGAATGACTAACAAAATTACCTCATCAAAATCCATGTTAACTCTAGCAAGCTGGTGCTCAATTTGTTGCTGGAACACACGATCAAAATTGAGCCCCTCATCCATTTCATCACCACTGGATACATCATTATCAGAAATATCACTACTTGGCAGTAGTAGCCACTCCTCAATTTCTTCATCTTGATCTTCCATCTGAAATGAATAAATAAATATATTGTAGGCTAAATTATCTTACTTCAATTCAAATAACTGTAGTGCAAATTAAAAAACCGATAAGCCCCTAACACAAACTTGTGTCCGTTTGGCACCTGTAGGCACAGATGGTTAGCATTATTTTAAATAACCTGTATCCATTTGGCATCTACAGGCACCAGGTTTTCCTTAGCGAATAATGCGCAAAGAACGGTTTATGCCTATAGTATCCAAACGGATCAGGTTTTATTTAGCTTGTGTCCATGGAAACATAAAAATAAATATTGAAAACCTTGTATTATTATTGATTGTTGACATATTATAGACACGAAAACAATTTTTACAAGTAACTAAAGCAACAAGCAATCAGTTTTACTAACCTCTAAAAGCAGCCAACTTCACAGGTTGCTTCAATGGCCGACACAGCAGATTGTTTATGAGATGAAAATTAAGCTCTGCAGTGCAGCCAACGTACAAAAATGAAATTCCCTGGTCAAACAGTTCTTTTTTCAGCCCCATAGAGGAAGAAATGTGTGAGCCTATTGGTAAAAGTACAAAAAAATCATGAAAAACTGTATCCAAATGGATACAATAGGACGTAAAGGGTTAACCCTTTCAGTCATGCATTTTTATTTGTGGTAGGAAAATTCTGAAACTTGGCACATTTATTATGGTATTTTTTTAGATATTTTTGGTATTTTTTATATTTATATATCTCATATGGTTTAGCTGTGGGGACATGGTCGTTAAAACGACCAGCATTACCAAGGGGTTGTAAAATGACAACAGTATTTAGCAAACTTAATTTTTTTAATTACATAATTTTAAGGCAAAACTGACAAAAATACTTTGTAGATAGTTTTTTAAGTATGGAACAGCTTGAAACAATTCCTCTTCTTGGTAATGCAGAGGTGAACCTTGCACTTTGAGCAGAAGAAATGCGTTTTTTTTCTGGCACTTTTCATGTTTACAGCGTTGACCATCTCTACTTTCATCGAAACCTGGTAAATGATCAATTCTGTCCTTCCTCACATCAACAATGGGCCTGGCTTCTGTATTTCTTTTCATAATAGTCTCTTTTGGGGTTGAGCAAGGTGATCCAACTGGGGTACTAGAGCTCGGTCTCCCTCTTTACTTCCCTCTGGCTTGGCTACTCAGGATAAGAGCTTCTGCTACATGTTGTCTGAAATGAATCAGGTCTAACTTCTCCTTTTTAGGAATGCCTAATGTTTTCGCATCTTTCATATACTCTAACCAACTATTTGTCAGAGCCAAATCAATTGAATGGTCAATCATTCGCAGTGTCCACTTTTTTGCTCTTATGAATATTCTGTAGATTGTAATCAAGAAGTCTAATTTGTCAACTCCCCCCATGCTTTCGTTGTAAAGCTTGATGACTTCTGGTCTGGGAATCTCAACAAACTTCTTTTGAATTCTATCCCATCTTTTACATTCACTATTTTCTCCAACTGACATGTAATTTGAAGCACATAAAACAGGCTTGTTGTCGTACCACTTAGTCAGTATTACTTTACCATCTTCATCAAACACAACATCATGCGTACCTCTGGGTTCTTTTTTAAGTTCTTTCTGAGATTTCAGGGGAGGTGTGGCAAACCTATTTTCCCTAGCCGTTCCAATAGAATAAATGCTTTTTGAGTGGAGCCATTCAAGGAGATTGAAGGAAGTGAAGTAATTGTCGAAGTGTAGCCTGCAGTTTGGTACATTTATGCGCTTACTTAACTGCATAACTACACCAGGACCTGAGCCAAACTTACTATAGAAATAATCTATTTCTGTCTTAGCCCCTTGGTATACAATAAAATCAAACACTGTACCACTTTTTCCACATAAAACAAAAAGTTTGAGACCCCATGGTGTTGGCTTATTTTTTACATATTGCTTGATGTTACAATTGCCCTTGAATGGTACCATTTGCTCATCTATACATAGATCAGTTTCTAGTTCTAGTTGTAGAACCCTCTCTCTAATTGCATTGTAAATTGGTCTTACCTTCCAAATTCTATCAGTAGAACTGGCATTGTTCAAATCAGTTACATGCAGAGCACTTCTCAACTTGAAAAATCTATTTACTTGCATGTTATCAGCGACGAGAGGAATGCGGAACATTGGGTCCCAATAAAGCCGCACTCTCGGGAAATTCAAATTGCCCATCATAATCATAATGCCAATAAAAATCTTGATTTCACAAACATTTGTTGTGGTGAAATTTATGTTTTCGTTCAGTGCGTACAGGTTAGTTTTTTCAGCCATTAGACTGAAGAGATCATCAGTGAAATATTTTGAGAAATACTCTACTAGTGTGGGTAACTTATCAATGTTTGTAGCTTGAGGTTTGTACCATTCAATTTCTGGGGCAATAAAAACACCACTTTTCCATTTTATACTTTTCTTGTCTGTGAGATCATGTTGTAGTAGATACAGTTTGAAAGCTTCCTTTTCTGTTAAACAAGTTGGATTACGCTCACCTTCCACAGTAGCATTGTCTGTAGTTTCATTGTTCTCAACCTCCAAATCCGGTGGATCTTCAGTAGGCCTATTTCTAGGGTCAATAATATCTTGAACCTCTTCTTCCTGTAACTGCTGTCCTTCAGTAATCTTCTCAAGTTCTTGAATGAGTGATTCTGAAACAATAACAAAACATTGAAGTATGCCTACTTTGCAAAATTTGAAAATATGTGCTGAAAATATAGAATCAACAATTATTAATGAGGAATTATTCAACATTGTAAATGGGTTTGTGACATCAACAATTTAAAACCTACCCTATTTGTATAAGCAATAGGCTAATTTATAAGAACAAACTTCATAGTTTCTTACCTTCATTCAGCAAAATATTTTTGAAATTCTCGTCTTCCAGTTCTTCGCATTCAGATAAATCCCCATCAAAGAGAAACTCTAACACTTCATTTTCTTTTATATTAAAAGCATCCATCCTACTAACAAAATAACAAACTGAACACAGAAAGTTGCTCAGTAGCTTTTTACAGGTCAGTTTTCTTGTAAACACAGAAGGAACTCCCACCAAACAGCTGAGGGTTTAATACTCAAAAGCAACCATTCCTGGTAATCCTGGTCGTTAAAACGAACAAACTTTAAATGTTTCACTACATTTACCCAAGAAACAAGATAGCTTTTTGATTGGCTAATTAGGGTTTTTTAGAGTATTTCTGATATGATGATATTTTTTTCATTTGTCTTCAACCATATATGTGATGTACACAGTTATCAAAACTTGGCATTACAAGCATTTTCTTAATTAGCGTGGTCTGCCATTAACAGAAACTGGCTGTAGTTCAATAAAAATCCGATAGAGAGCAGGACAATGCAGATACAGGCAGGGAATGGACAGTTTTACTTGTGCCATATGATAGATGGTTGCTATAATGAATGTTTCGGTCTGAAAAAAAATGCTAAAGTTCGTGTTCGTTATAACGACCACCATGACCGAAAGGGTTAAATTGTTCCTAACTGAAGGTTAAAGGGTGATTCTCCAGAAAAAGTGTTTTTAAAAATAAAAATAAATTAAATAAAACATATAAAAATGGGAAGTGTTTAGATTGTTTTAAATATAAATAACCGTTGTAACTATGAAAACAATAAATTCCCAGATCATACGTTTAAGATTTGATGTTTATAAATAAATACATTTTCTACCTGTCCACGGACGTGAGCGTAATGTCCACAGACGTGACAGTAATGTTCAGAAAGCTTTTAAGATAAGTTTTAAAAATTAAAATTTACAAAATGAGAGTTGTGAGTGTTATAATTACCTTGCAAGGCTCAAATGTAAGAAAGCCTGACAATTATTGTGAAATTAAAACATTAAAATTGGAACATGTAAAATAACGAACTCTATTTGTACGGAAGTAAAAAACAATATTTTATTTGTAATAAACATTTAACTATAATCAAAAGGTAACAAAAGTACTGTAAGCCTAATAGAATTCAAAACTTAAGCAAATAATGTGTGTTGTTGAAAACATCACCCTAACTTCCAAATCCGTATTATAACATTTTTCAGCCTTAGAATAGGAACTTGTCATTTTGTAAATATGTTTAAATCAAACACACAAATTATATTTTTAAAAAAATTCTGAACTGGTTATTAAGAATGGAAAAAACCAGCATCTAGAGAGCAGTAAATACCAAATTGATTAACTTATTTCTAAACACAAGTGAAATTACTTTGTTTACTTTGTACTTATTACTTTGTTTGGTAATATTCATACTTAGAATTAAGTACAATAATGAAAACAACAAAACACATGAGGTAAAAACACACTAAATAGTTAAGGTAGGGTACAACAGTAGGGCTAGAATTCAAACCATAAGTAGTTCAGAATAGGGCACATCTTAAAATACATTTACTGGGCAATTGAACTTGTAAAAAATCCTGTCGCCTTTAACCATTAGACTGGGACTCGGCAAAACGGCAACAATTTGATTTTTATCAACGGTGGATATGTCTTTTTCATCTATTAGGAATAGAGTTGTGTCATTAGCTGCAACAGTCTTTAAAAACATTATTTCTAGTTCTCCTTCATCTTCCGTATGTCCTTGGCATACACCAACAAAATGGTGGCATAGTCCTTTTTTTCCTTCAGGTTCGTAACGAACCAGTACAAAATCTCCTAACTGAACGTCATATACATTATTAGCTGTTTGCAAGAGAGGTCCAGTTCCACTACCTGAAGGTTGAGGCTCGTTTGTAGTTTTTTGGACAGGAACTTCAGGTTCCTCATCTCCTGAAGAGGTAAAGATGTCTTTGTATGACTTTTCATTTCCTCGTTTTGGTCTCAAATTCTTTATTTCGCCACAGTCACTGCTACTGTCTGAACATTTGTCCAACAATGTAAAGAGTGGTTTCTTTTGCTTCCTATTTTTTCCGGTTTGGCATTGGACTTGGTCATTCAGAGTAGACTCACGTACAGTAATCTGGCCAATTCCATAATGTTTGCATTTTTCATTTGACTTACATTGCAAACAACTTAGTCTTCTTGCTTGAAGTTGTGATCTGTTCTTCGCAGACCATGCTAATTCATGGACTTTAAAAGTGCCTTTAAAGGCCTGTAGGTTCTCAGGCAAGCTCTTGTCCTTGTCTTTTATTTCGTGTTCATTAACTAGAAAGAACTCTATTGCTGACTGTTTAGCTTTCAACTCACTGAACAAAATATTAATGTTTGGGATATCATTTCCCTGGCTGACAAGGCTATCAGCATAACGTTTTACAGTTCCCCCCACACCATCAGCGGCTCCCTTGCCATGGCCCTTTTCTGAATAATGCCAGTGAACACTTTTGGCTTGAAAATCTTTGGCTAAGACAGTCGGAATGAGGTGAAACATGTTTTTATTCCTGTATTGGCCTGTTGGGCCATCACTCAGAAAGTGCACCTTTTCTAGTTTAGGAATTAATTTCTTTATTTCAATTGCTACTGGTTTTAAGTGTGCGCATACAGCAACGGAATCATGTCTTAAACAATCACTAAGAGTACAGAAAGATTTATGAGCAAGTTGACCATCTTTTAGGAAATACGTTACAACTGTATGAAGAGTGAGTGACCTGCTTTCTTGAACCACCAAAATGAAAGCTTTGGATTTCCTCGCTATATTTACATGAATAATTTTCAGAGTAGTCCATGTGAACTAATACATCATTTTCTGTCAACGAATTCTTTATTTTGTTGATAACATCATACTGGTGCCTTATGTTTAAAATATGGATCATAAACTTATCAAGTAGATCATAGAATTTAGTTATTAAATTGCGTTTAGAGGAGAATACATCTTCTTTTTTAGTTTTTTTACAGACTTTATTTTTCCTTTGATATCTACTGTTTCTGATTTTGTGACCCACTGTTGATACTGAACACTATCATCTGTAAAATCACAAAACTTCACATTATAGTTGTTACATTTAGGGCATTTTCTCTCTAGACATTTTTCCTTTAAATCACCGTTGCAAGTCAAATGTTGTATTATTTCATTCAGAGTTTTTTCCTCAATAAGATTCAAGCTGTAAAGCTATTAGACAACAAGATTCATGTTAGCATGGAGCTCACACAAACAAGTTTCTCTAGATCTCCAATCCAACGGAACAATCCAATAAGGTCGAAACTTACAAAAAAAGGAGTAGCTTACTTTACCGTGGTGGTGAGGGTATTTAGACAAGAATTTTACATGCAAGTTTCTCATCGTGTCATTTAAGAAATGTCTGCATTTTCTTTTTGTGCCTAGTCACGGTTTCTCTTTTGCCCGCACACATTCTGCTATTTTCGTCTTGTTCTAAGAAACATCTGATATCCCTTTTAACGTTTTGGTTCTTTTTAATTTTACTAAGTTCAGTGCTGCAATGAATTAATTTCTTTGAAGTAAAAGATGCAACATATGTTTTATATTTATACTTGTTTACAAGCTGTCCTGATATCATTTGTACAAAGTTTCTCTTCATATTAATCTTTGTATTTTTCTTCAGATTTTGCCTGATTTGTTTTTTTAGTATTGCACAAAATTTTAGTTGTTTTCTCACATTATCTGACACTCTTTGCCCTTCCAGTAGCTTATCTGTCTCTTTAGTGGGCGTGTCCTTGTTTTTGTTTTTTTCTCTAATTTGTAATTTGTTTCTTTTAGTCTTTTAATTTCTCTCTTCAGTAAATCTGTATTTTTCCTTCTCTTTTTTTTCCCACTGTCAACTCTTGAAGTCGAAGGTACCAAAGGTATCTCATTTAAAGGCCTATTAACAATTGGGACAATATTTCCGACATCATTTTGATTGGGGCTCTCAGGTGGTGTTGGTGCGCTGTCTACAGCCAAGAGCAATGCTTTTTTATTTTGCCTGTATTTTTTTGCCCTCTCTCTCCAGTTCTTTCTCAAATTCCTTTTTTCCCTTTCACTTACTTCATTTATTTTCTTCCTTGTCTTCTTTTTCCTTTCCTTATCTATTAATTTCACTCGTTCATACTGTTCAGGGTCACTTCTTAACTTTTCTCGGGCTCGTCTCATACTTAACTTTTTCATTTCTTTTCTCTCAGCTGGAGTTTGTTTTTTTTTTTTTTTACTCTGGCCATGTTAACTACCTAAAAACAAACAAAATATTGTAGGCCTATCTTTTGATGTTAAGTTGTATGCAGTTAGGTAAATTATTGCGGACATTTGCCATCGTTAAAGGTATACTAAAAAAAAACTGACATACCTTTAACAATGGCAAATGTCCGCAATAGTTTACCTAACATTAACAATTATCCATCGTCAACAATGAACTTTAAACAAAGAAGTTGTATGAGTTTTACTGGAATATATTTTTATTTAATAGTAGGCTATAAATAATACAATTAGGAATGTATTTTTTTAAACATGAGCTCCACAGATTTTGAGTTTCTGTCAGGTCTACCTTTTATAAAAAAAATACTGTTCACTTTTGATCAATGCTCATTTTACTGATTTTCCATTGCACTAACACTTTGACTGTTCAGCAAAAAAAATCCCAAAAATGTTTGGATTTTTTACATGTGTAGTACCCCTGAATGTTCAGCTAAAATTGGCAATTTTGCAGTGTTTTACTTAAAAATCTACAACTTTTTTATAAATTACCCTATGTTCATCAAATAAGTACTGTTCTCTAGAGCAGCGGTTCTCAACCTTTTAGCACTGGCCAATAACACCCCCTTTGAACACTGAAGATAGCTCACGCCTCCCCTCCAGTCAATAATTGGTTGGTTAAAGTTAGAACAGTGAAATTATGAAACTGACTATGTTAACTCTACGTTAGCAAAAGCTGGGATGTAAAATAAAAATCCAGATATATTTAAATACGAAAGTTTATTTGATGAATTTGAAAGTTTTTGTTTTTTAACAAAATATATATTTTTTAATTTTTTTTCTTTGTACCCTCACGCCTCCCCTGAAATTCTCTCACGCCCCCCCAGGGGGGCGCGCCCCCCAGGTTGAGAACCACTGCTCTAGAGAATTAAATGGGCTTTTAGAATAAAATATTGTAGTTTATTTTTCATCGCAAAAATAAAAAATTTTTAAAATATATTATTTCGTTTTTTTTTTATTTTTTTTTTTAGTTTGTAGTTATAAAATGTACTTTATATGTTTGTATATTGTGTTGATGGTGTGTTTAATTGAAAGGCCATATACTTGTTAGCAGATCCTGAAAATTTCAACTAATTTGTAGTATATTTGACAAAGTTATAAAAAAAATATAAAATAATGTCTTACCTGATATTGAAGGCGATTTGTCAGAATATAGTGTAAAGTCTCTCTGTCTTTTGTTATTGAATAAAAACCACTTTTATATGGTTCACAACTCACAGTTTACATGAAATATAATAAAATGTATCAAAAACAAAATATTTACATATTTACATATTTAAAGTTTTTTTTTTACTCGCACACATGTTTCACTAAACATTCAGCATGGACACCAAGTCCACACCTAATGCACACGGTGCGTGACCTCCTCTTCTTCCCTGTAGGATTATTACTACCAGAACATGTTTTACACAACTTTTCCTTCTTTTCAGGCAGCTTCCTAAGTCCAAAACGATTTGTCGGGCCATCTCCCCCCACCTTGAAGTTCTTGAGGAACAGTTCTTACAGCTAGCCATTCTGCAGAGAGGTCGCCTATAACTTTTTTCATGAACTCAGATCTTATCATGGGCCGTTTGGTAGTGTTCATCTTGTAGAGAATGTATGCATTCAGTACCATACGTCCAAATACATTAAAAATTAATTTTTTGGCATGTTTCATCGTCCTCCTCTCGTCCATGTACACATACAACATCTGATCTGTTGAATCTATGCCACCCATACCTCTATTGTACTGATGGGCAATTTTGGCCTTTGTCTTTATAACTACACGTCCACTTCTCCTAATAGAGTAAGTTTCAGTAGCAGCCTGGCAGTCAGTTGACAAAATTAGAAATTGAGAAGAGTTTGTTTGTTTCTCTCTGTGTGCCATTATTAATATAGGGCCTTTTCTCACATATGTCTTTTGCCCAACAGCATACTTTCCTAACAGTTTTCTAGGAATACCTTTCCTATCTTTTCTTAGTGTGCCAGTGAGGAAGGTATTATGACTATACAGGGTTTTAGCAAGAGCTATTGATGTAAAGAAATTATCAAGGTACATATGGTGCCCATTATTCAAACAATTTGCCATCCGTAATAATGTCATGACAACATTCCCTCCCAAACCTGTCTCTACAACACGTTCATTTTGTTCGTTTCTTTGTGCACCTTTATAACAATAAAAGGCACAACAATAGCGGGTGACTGAGTCGCATAAGACCCACAATTTAATGCCCCATTTATGGTGTTTTTTCTTTGGTAAGTACTGGGTTAACGCCACACGTTTCTTTGTCCCCTACTAAAGATTCATCCACAGACAGGGCTTGGGTAGGATAGTAATAGTGTTTAAATAACCTATTGGCATGGTCTATTATAGGTTGGAACCTACCACAAGGGTCATATCCAGGCTGGCCATGAGGAACTAGTTTGTTGACATCAACAATATGAAAGAACTTTAAAATTAAAATAAATCTATTTGAGGTCATAATTTTTGCAAAATATGGCGTTGATTGTGTATAATCTGTATCCCAATAGCTTGCAATGCTAGGCTTCCTAATCATCCCCATATTCAATAAAACTGCCAAAAATGCTTTCATTTCAGCCAATGTGACATCAACCCATTTTTTTACTCGGCTGAAAGGTGAAAGAGTCCCCTGATTTTGTTGAATGTAAGATCTGGCATAACGATTAGTTTCCGTCACAAACAAGTTCAAAACAGTAGTTGTGAAAAACAATGTTAAATAATCAAAAGGTTTACAGTTTGGTGGGGGGCAATGTTTAGGTCCACTTATTTCAGAATATGAAAACTGGTGGTTGTAAGGTGGATCACTACCTTCTTCAACCTCATCCCAACTACTATCATCATCAGCCATATCATTTCGCTGAAGCCTATGTCTCTCAGCAGTAGCTCTTCCCCTAGCCCTACCCCTTTGAACATTAGGCCTAGGCCTAGTTTGAGGTTCATCGTCCTCAGAGTCAGAAGATGGTGATATATTTTGGGAGAAAACGGGTGGTAAATGTAACAATCTGTTACCTGTAATTCCCGTTGACGTGCTAACCTCAGGATCATAACTCGGGTCTTCATCTGTGTCATCAACAATGAAGTCTTCACTTGTTTCAGAATCACTGCTGTCCATAATAGAATCATGCTCACTGCCACTATCACTTAACAAAGTTAGCACCACCAGCATCTCTAGCAATTCCTATCAAAGTGTTCTCGCTTATAGGAGATTTTGATCGTTTAGCACTCATTTCGATGAAAAAATGTAATACTAATTACAATAAAAACTATTAAACACAAAGAAGCACTCGACTCAGTGTCACTGTAAACAGCAATTGGCGCCAAAACAACTGATGCGTCATCGTAAACACAGGCGCGCGCCACAGCTGACAGCCACGGCCTTCCGAATTACCGCGATGTTTTCAATAGTAGGATTATATTATAAAAACGGCAAGAATGCTGTATTTAATATTTTTTTCATGTAGGGAATTTAATTATCTATTCTTCCGTATATTTTTTTGCGTATTTGACGAAAAAATGACAGAACGGCAAATTTATTACGTAACAACGATATATCGTTGCAAAACATTTTTCGGCCGAAATCCATACAACGAAATATCGTTGTGTAACAATTTTCGGTCAGATTACCAAAAACGATATATCGTTGCAGAACAGCCAAAGGGTTAATACAGGCCTAGTATATACAAATTTAAAAAATAGGCCTAGTAGAATAAGGTGTTAAACTTGAAAAAACACAATGTACTTGTGTAATGTACTAGCCTATATGTAACGAAAACATAAATAAACCGACTAATTTTTCAACTTAATAATTCCAATATTATCATTTGATAAATAAAAATCTTTAAATATTGGAGTCAAGTACTAAGCAATACATTCCTTCAATTTCATTGATATTTTACTCCTTTGGATCATGCCCATTGACAAAGTGTCCAGTCCGTGGACAAAATGTCCTGTCCGTGGACTGCTACCCCACCGACGGATGCCGCCTGCCGCAGTGTCGGCCGACGCAACACTACGTAATAACATAACGAGCTGTTCTAACATTGTGTAGTGCAAATATCTTTTCCAGTTTGCTTCTGTTCAGTGTTTATAAATGAACTAATAAGTCATATGTGATCCACTCTCGACTCTTATCAGGAAATAATTATATATAAAAAAAATAATTACAATAATACGGATAGTCCCAGTATGCCGCGTTTAGAGCTAATATTCATTATACTAATATACTCCGTATGCCGCGTTTAAGGTTAACACTTGGCAAACTACCCTAGCTTAACAATCTCGGTTACAAATTTAGTATTGAGCCATTGTGCATTCACTCCATAATGTTAACCTATTTTCAATTAACCCTTGACTGGTATCGTCAAATCTACAACCTTAACTTGTAATCGTGGGGTCATACAAAGACCCCTATATTAAAAAAATGTTTAAAAAATAATAAATATTCAAATTAATTGAAAACAATTTATATTTTATTTAGTAGAATGTAAAGCACACAATTATTCATTAATAATTCATTTTTTTAAGTAATAATAAATGATTTTTATTTAAAAATCTACAAAATCTTGTCCACTTCTAAAATTAAATGTACGCATTAAAAAAAATTACTGCAATTAAATTGAAATAACTGAATTTTTCCTAGTAGATTCCACTTAAATTTTTGTTCAGGCCATAGTCAATGGTGAAAATGCCTGAAACAAAGTAAATAAATATTACATCCCAGAATAAAAATTAATAACACTGATGTTTGTCAAACAAAAATTTGTCATCAAAATAAACTATTTAAAAAAAAAATAAAATTTGAGATTTGATTTGATTTAATATATTTTAAAATTAGAATTACCCTTTAGGCAAAAGTCAGAGCAGAGTATGAGATGATTGGTATTGATTATTTTTATACAAACTGGTGTTTTACAGTGATTTGGAACACACAGTGCTCATATTTTTTGTCATTATCCCTCGGACAAAATAAGCAATCTTTTCCGTTTCCCCGTTGCTTTTATTCGCAGGTTGGATAGCTTGCGGTTTGACACCCCTCAGTTTCGCCACCAAAACTTCGTGGTAGGCGAGTGGTAATGTACTCGTACTTGAAGGAGTTCTTGAATCATAAAATTTTCTAAAAGTATTTACAAACTCTCATGAGTCATCTTTCAAATTAACGTTTGATGCTTGTAGAATGACCCAACTGTTTACACCCTCCGGGACAATGTCTAGTATTCCCAAAAATACTGGCTTGTGACGCAACGCGTGATCTCTCTTGCATTAGTAAACTGAACACTTTTGATACAAAAGCATCTACCGCCTCCATTGTCAAATTGTAAACTGTAAATAACTTCCGGCTTTCCCGATCCTCTTCAATAGTGATGTGTGATGCGATGGAGAAACACTAAACAAACACAATTTCTCATTCTGGGAACGTAGGAAACAATTGTATTTTATATATGCGAGTAAACCCAAATAAGAAGAACCTACTTGCATTATTTATTTGGTAAAAATTGTATCTAGGTATCTCCCTCTTGTTTTTTTTTTTAATAGTTCCTACATAAGTCAAAACCATTAGCTCTAGAGTCTACATTCGACCTACTAATTCTATAGAGGGAGAACGGCAATTGATCTCCATTATGTGTATTTCTATTGCAGTTCATTGGATACTTCTTGAAATTGTAATACATTCCGTTGTTGTACACAGACAATGATTTGGGGTTTGGTTCATTAGAAGCCATCTTTGCCACAATAATATGAAGGCGTCTAAAAGGTAATTGTCCGAGAGTCACAAACTACAACATAAACTTTTTAACCGCTACTGTTTTAGGCTTCTTTGGGGTATAAATTGTTTGAAGCTACATTATGCCTTATATAAGGTATCATATGCTCATCAACTGAAGCATACTCACCAAACAAAAATTCAATTTTTGAGTGTTTCAACGGACATTATTTGTGAAAGATTTCTGAAACAGGGGCTAACTTGTCTCCTTCATTCTTTCTATTTCTCTCTTGTATCAGGTTTATCAAACCTAAGAGCTATCAGTAAAAAAGAAATCTCTTTAAGAGTCATTGTACCCCTAAAAATATCCCGCATTTGCAAAAAAAAAAAAAAAAAAAAAAAAAAAAAATTTTTCAAATAAGGAGCTTTACGTCTTCATTTCCTGGCTTCATGGCTCTCTGATGAAAAGTACAAGTCTGTATAAATGCCTTTAGTTCCTCAATTGATACGTGTTCAGCAAATGCTGTACTGGATTATAATTGCAAGACATTTCTGTTTATTTTAATATATGTGTGCATCATGTACAATGTTCATCATAACATCATTGAAAATAAAGTCTCCAAGCATCGATAGGAATATACTGTGTTTTGTTGATTCTTGTGGACCTTTTTATTTGTGGTAAGTGTACAATATTTTCTCTTCTAACACGTGATGAAGTAGGGGGATCATTGCCCCACATTATATCTATTTTTTCCATAATAATTATCTGCCAATAATTTATTTTCCTCATCATCATGATTTTCTAAGTTTCAACCTCATCAACCTGAATACTTTCTCTTTCTCAGAATCAAGTTCGAATTCCGAATCGTATTGATGGGCACTAAATTCACTTGTAGCGTCATATATGTTACCGTCATCCATCAGTAAATGTGTGGTCCTGTACCCCTTCTTTGGTCACTAAGAGTACAAATCTATGTTATCAGCTTTCACTAGTAACATAACCCGGCAAATAACTGGTCGTTAATGTCACTTTCATTAAAAACCACTCATTGTGAAAAAAATATAAAAGTTCCTTAACCCTCCAGTGCCAGGCTGGACCACTCCATTAGTGTCTAAGCATATGTATAGTCATTTAATGAAAAATAATATTTAAAAAAAAATAAAAAATCGTACTATAAATGTAAACTTATTATATGTCAAACTGTCAAAACTAAATGTAGAAGGGAATGAAATAAAATATAAACTTACCATTTTTTTGAAAATACCATTGAAGAATCACTTATCATTTGTTATAAGTCTGAAGAAAAAAAAAATGTTTCCTTTATAAATTTTAACATTTGGTGCCATTCTACATAGTCACTACAGCACTAAGATAACAAGATTACCGAAGATTATTCAAATTCATTATTGTGACAAATGCATACTACACGGATTACAGCATATAAAACACCCAATTACAATGTTGCATTAAAATAATACAGTGTATAAATATCGAGGAAATGTAGTTTTTTAAGAAATCACTTCACATCTTACAGAAAAGCAAAGCGAACAAATAATAAATATATAAACTGCAACAGACGAGATTATGCTCGGACAAATAAATTAGTTTATTTAATCATTACAAACAAACTAAACATATAAAAAAGATGTTAAATAAATATTAAATAAGATATACAAGACAATAATTCTGCACATGCTCAAGATAAAAAATACAATTAAAAAAAGTTGAAATTAATAAATAACAATGCCGATAATTAGATCCAATAAAAACATGTTACAATAAATTATTTTAACAATATACTAAATTAATGCATACTGCTTTTACAGCTTTTAAAAATTGTTTAACGAAAACTAAAAATATCAAACACTTACGGAAAGCCGAATTGGTGTAGCTAATCATAACATAGAGTGAGAGTTAGCAGACAGGTTGGAACGAGAAAAGCAGGAGTGGAACAACACACCGCTCCTTGTATTATGCCGAGGAACATTGATTGTAGTTTTGACAATAGAGCCGAGTCATCGAGCCCAGCCACGCCACAATGCTTTAATCAGGCAAGCCACCTTTCCGCCGCACGCTCAGAGAGTCTAAATGAAGATATCGATAGTAGGGCACCGAAATATGAAATCACTGTTGTAAATGACCCAAATTCCTTGAAAAACAAAAACCTCAAAAATTTTTTCTGAACATTCCTCAACCATATCTGAGAGGTAAGTATTGTATGGCAATCCAGATAACTGAACCATAATCCTAATCTAGATCTGTGACTAGGAGGAGCTAGAAATATAAGTTTGAGTACTAAATTGGCATTTGAATAAAGGAAATTAGGCAGATCATACGGATAAAGCCTAGAACCGTGCTTTATCAATTTTCTAGATGTGCACAATTTCATCCTGAACACTAAAAGTGTAACAGTTACTGTCTATTATGACACATCTTTTTTATGTGTTTATAAACAAAAACTAGTATGCGTATAAAATTTGGCAAAAAAGTAAACAAGTTACCTTGTGTTTGGTCTTGAATTATGTAGGCATATTAGATTGCAACTCATCATTATAATTGAGTTATTCAAAAGAGTATATAAAAAGAGAAAAACTAAATTTATAAGTAATTATATATATACATATTGACTAGGTGAATTCCAGATCGACCACATAGCAATTACACATACAGATCAGAAACAAGTACAATGACGTACAGGTACGAAGATGGAGCCACATAGATCGGACCAATACCCTCACGAGATCAAAATCAAACTCACACCTCAAGGAGTATAGGCACCAAATATTAAAACACCTATACAGAAATCGACACTAAATGATAAACAAAGTCGGAATTACACCAAGAATGGGAGAAAGAACAAGCAAACGATTGGGTAAGTTCCAGAGGAAAATAATAGAGAAAGCCAAAAGAAGATGATATAAGCCACTGAAAAGGAACACAAAACCAACCATGGTTGGACATGTGAATGCGATGAAGCAATAGAAATGGTAGGAAACTGGGCATACAAAAGTACATAGTAAGAAAACAGAAGAGACAATGCAAGAAATTGAATGATTTAAGAAGATGAAACATACCGAAACGAATAAGAACAAACATAGATGAAAAACTTGAAAGGAAACAGTTAGACTCCAATCGAGGACAACTTTAGAAAATAGCAACACAAGAGAATTTTTACAGACATTTGCGAGGGAAAATTAAAGGATACACACAAGACATACCCTACAAAACCTGTGCTTCAGGAGAAAAAGATTGCATCTAGCAATAACAAACCAAGAGAATATGCAGTGAACTGCAATATACTTCAGAGACCTACCTAAAATTGCATAGAGCCAAAAGAAAGATTTACCAAAGAACACACCCAAAAACCCAAAGAGACCAGGAGCCCACACAAGAAGAAATAGAAGGACACATAACTCAGAACTCAAAAACAATAGAAACATCAGGAGAAGATGGGATAATAGCTGAACTACTCAAGATCAGGGAAAGAACAACAAAAAGAACATGCACAGCAATAATAACAGAAAGTTTGCAAACAGAAGAATTACCAGAAGACTGAAATGCGCACATAAAACACCACTACACAAGAAAGGGACAAAGACAAAATGTAAACCATTATAGAGGATATCACTTTTACAAGTCACATACAAGATACTAACAGCATGCCTACTAAAACTAACACAAGAACAACTAGAACATAAGATAGGAGAGTAACCAAGCAGGCTTCAGACCGAACAGCATCGTGTGCAAACAGATATTCAACTGAAGAACGATACTTACAGTAACAAAGCAACAAGAGCAACACCAATAATGATGTGTCTTCGTAGACGTCAAGAAGGCATACGATCAGTATACAGGCAATCCTTGTTCAACAACTAGAAGAACAGGGGCTAGATCACAAGACACTGAGACTTATCAAGAAACACTTACAGGAAACGCAAATCCAAAGATAAAATTCATGGGAGAATTTTCAGAATCATCTAAAATTAAAACTTGAGTTCGGCAAGAGTGATGAGCTGTCACCACTGTTATTCAACCAAGTTCTTGAGATAAAAGTAATAAAATAATGGGAGAAAGAGCTTAAAAACAGAAAATTGGAAACCGATAAGACTAGGAAATAAGAAGGAAAGGAATCGAAACCAGCGTGCTTGGCTTTTGCAGACGATCTCGCCATAACTAACAGATGAAGAAGACAATGCAATTAAACAAATAGAAACACTATCGAATGTGCACAAAAGGTAGGACTACAGATATCATAAGAAAAGACTAAAATTATATGTGCACTAAACTTAACATACTAACCTAAACACCAAATACGGCAAAATCAATAGAGTATACCCAAATTTAATTATCTAGGAGAGATGATAGAGCCCACAGGCAGGTGAGAATATGGCACAAAAAATAAGAATACAGAAGATGAAGAGAGCACTAGAAAACAAAAAGGGTTGTGTATTTTAATATATACAACAAAAAATGCATTTCAATACACAAAAGACCCATACATTACAACACAGTTATCAAACCGGAACACTTTATGCAAGCGAAACACTAACATTGCACCTGAAGGGGGACCTCGAAGACATACTGAAAGAAGAACGGAAAAATATGAGAAAAAACCTAGGACCAAAACCACGGATGAAGGTTTACAGACTTCAACCAAGAAAAATAACAGAAAAACTTTCAAATATAGCAGACGATATGAGAAAACCGTAGACTACAATTCTATGGACACATGTATCAGACACCAGAACACAGACTAACAAAACAGATTCTAACCTTCATACATGGGAAGAAAACATGAAGCACCATGGGCATACACAGTTCAAACAGTACATGAATAATGCACAGATCGATTAGAAATAGACATAGCTGACAGAAACAAGTACAGGAACAGAATGGTGGCCTGTGAAGTGGAATGAGCCAGAACCAGAGAATGATAAAAAAAAAGAGACATGCCTGAAATGGACAAAGAAAGAAAATAGAGCATTCAGTGAAAAGATGAAGAAATGGTGGGCAAACAAGAAGAGTCACGAAGCTGAATTGATGTATTGCTTTGCGTGATCCAACAGTGTCTATACGCACATAAAATAATAATAATAATATATATACATATTTACATTTACTTGCACGTACTACACCTTCTTATACAATCCGACTCCAATTCTTCTTCGCCGCCCCCTTTTGCTCCGTCCCCTTTGACCTCCAGAAGTGTTTTGAGGTTTTTGTCAACACTCTGGAGAACACCCAGCAGTTACACCCTGGACACCAAAACCTACTTTTTAGATTTTTGTTCTCAAGCAATGCAACACAGCGCATAAAGCGTAGACTTACTCCAGGGCTTCGCTCCACATGTGTCGTGTATCTCCTTGTATGGTTCATAATCTGTCCATCATTATCTTCATTCATCAATTAGAGATGGGGGGGTAATATATCAACTGTAAATGTGTAACGATCTACGGATGGTCAGTGTTTATCTTTATACAGAATATACGAATTTATAATACCAATGTCCAAAAAGTTGTCAAAGATTTTTTCTCCAGTATTTTAGTTACACTGGTTGATGGTGGCATGGTAGATTGACTTGTCTTTCACCTCAAACACCTCCCCATTGACAAATGTATGACTCTCTTATAGATGACAGGTTTTCAATGCTCTGAATCCCTCTTTTACTTTCACAATCGAATCATTCGCAGGGAGAGCAGTTGTCAAATAAGTAAAACAGGCTTTCGCGACTTTTTCTGCTTATAGCCTACTAAGAATGATTTTGCTTCTCCTGGAAGTAAATGGTCTCCAAGGGTTGTAAATTTTTAGATACAAGGTTCTTGGCAATGTTCCTTAGAATTCCATGATTATTGTTCCAGTTAGGAATGTCTGATTGTCAATTAATTCTTGGTCTATAAGTGGAACTTTGTGTAAAGGTATGGTACAGTGTTAAAGGTGATAACCTTGGTTAAGTAAATAGCACAGCTTATCTTATCAGATGCATGACTACTTTATGGAGTAAATGTGGGTTGATTTGGATCAATGTCTAAAAAGCCCTTACCACTAAACAGCTCACATAGTGCATCACATAGCTTGATTTACTGTCAGCAAAAACGAACAATTTAAATGCCAAACCGTGCGTGACGCTTGTTTGACATATACTGAATATACGAGCACTGGTTCTTCATTGCCAATCATCGACTCCTCAATAGAAATAATTTTGGCCTGGTGTAAAGTACATTTTGAGCTCATATTCATATATATGTTCATAGAAGTGCCTGACCTTGTACAAGGTCAGGCCTAGGTTGGCTTTAGGTACTAGTTTTCAGAGAGCTGAGATGAAAATGAAACGAATTGCCTGAAATCTATGTAGAGTGACATTGTTTAAAGTAAAAAAGTTCATTTTTGAGAGTTTCAGAAGACCAATAATGCTTATAAATTTGTTTTATAATTCAAACAGCCCCTTGTTTATTACAATAGAAATGTATCGCTTCATTTCTTTTTTTTTTGTTATGTCATACCATTTGTTCAATCGACTATAATCTTATAGTCTATCTCTATAGTCTATCTCTATTTCTGCGAATTTGTTCATGTGCATACAAGTTAGATTCCCTAACAAACATAGACCATATCATGTCAGTGAAAAATAAGTAGAAATATGACAATGGTTTACTATTTCTTGGAGGCAAATTTTTTCCACCTGAAGACCTAACCCTAAATTCTCTTTCCAAGTCAACCTCTGGCTCTGGGGGGTAAACCCTAATCCAGTTAGCAATTATTTGAATGGGGGGAGGTTGGTTTGGAGGCGGTTCATCATTATCACTTTCAGAAATATATTGTAAAGGGGGCGTGGGAGTAATTCTTTTTTGTGTGTGAACCAATCCTCAATTTTGTGTGTGAACCAATAGCTGACAGGTATTTGTGCCAAAAGTTGACACTACGATGATTCCATTTTTACAAAAGAACAAATAGAGTTAAGTTAACTTGGGTAACTTAAAGTATAAACTTAGGCCTAATTTATTGAAACTAAATTAAAATCCTACAAAAACAAAACTTACCTAAGTAATTAATCCTAAAATTGTCTTGTGTTTAAACGAGAAATCGTAGTCTTGGTAAAGATTTCTTTAACGATTGTATAAAAAGGCAAATTAACTTATTACAACAATATTTCATCAGATTGTTTATAACTTTTATAACTCTTCATCCACATTGACACAGTTTTCCACAAAAAAAAATCACAATCAGGAATCTTCCATAATGAAGGAAATCATACAAGTTGAATTTTGATAAATGAATTCTTCGGAATGCATTTTAATGACACTAATATTGCATGAGTCGCAAACTATCCACTTGTTGTTAATGTTAAGCTTTTTTTCATTGTTCCAAGAAGCATTGCACTTCATGCAATTGTAGTCAGTTTATTTTTAGATTTCTGCTTGTGCTTTTCTTTCAATCTCTTACTTTTTTTTATAATTTGTCTTTTAACATTTTTTCTTTCTTTCTTCCGTCCCTTTTCTTATCATCTTTTTTTTCTTATTGTATTCAACCCATTGTGGTGTAGTGGCAACACTTGGGACCTTTTCCTTAATTGTTCTAATTTTATTCACTTCCTTGCTTGGTTCTGCCAAAACAATGTTTTTTTGAATGGTGGAGGAATTACCATTTCCCCAGCACGATGTAGATGTGGTAGCGGAACTGAGATAACTTTTGTGGGGTTTATTATTATTGTCATTTATTTCCTGAGATGATGGCTCAGTATAAAGAAGAATGCCGCCAGCAAGGCCTAAATTGAAACATTACCTAGGAGCTAACGTATGTTTTGATATATTACTTACCGAATGGATTTATAAATCCAAAAAAATGGCTGTAGAACGGCATTTATCACGTGTCCCATCCCGTGTATAAGTGACATCAAGAATTTTCCGGCCCGATTTCTGATCCAGCCGGCCTACCTGGCACAAGTTTTACACTTAGAAGTACTCCGAAAATTCATCAGCAATTCACAGTATCACTCATAAAACATTCTTATCACTAGTTTTAGTCATAATCTCAAAATAATAAAATTCAACAACAATATATACAACCCCGCCCACCACCCGTTTTGTCCCTATTTTATAGATTTTTTTGGGTGATCGTCAAACATTTCACAGGACAAAATGATGGATTCTCAGGACAGGCAGAACATACAAAAATCGTATCTCTTTCTGATACCTTACCTTGGAACAAACCCCTCAACGCTTCCTAGTCTGTTGCCAATGGCCATCATCTATTATTGGTTGTTCAATCAACTTTGTGCAAAGCGTTTCTTGGTGTGAGTTCTAAAGCTGATTGTCCTGGAGCAGGAGGCAATATAAGTCCATTGCCGAAAATCATAAAGGGACATCTTTTCTTTCACCACTATGACATATTGTGAAAGGAGCCAATGCTTTGATAACTAAACATTTGTGTAAGGTGGATAAACACTTTCTTAAACACCACCGAATACTATTGTGTTCGCAGGGATAGTAAGAGATCATTTGATCCCCACGATCTACACCTTTCATATGGGCGTTGTACTGGACTATAGGAAGGGGTTTTTCTCTCTCCTGCCCACGTTTATTAACTATTGTGACCATGGTGTTTTCAAATTCTGACGAAATATATAATACGAGGCATGTTTTTTAAGTAAGTACTGTTTTGAAATAAAAAAATAACGAGCAGAGATACTTGAATAATATTATTTTCACATGAAAGCTTATACTTAAACTACTTTTTTCTACATAATTGCCCGCCATTATTGAGGCACTTATCGGATCGTCCAATTAGCTTTTTAAATTCCGTCGCCATAGAATTTTTGCGCGCCTGTCTTGACAACCACTCAATACACAAGCTGTTTTGACTTCTCATCGTCACGTGGCTGACGCCGCCCAGGAGTTTCTTCAAATGAAGGAACAATGTGATAATCGCTGGGCGCAGATCTGGGCTGTAGGGAGGATGATCAAGTTGGTTCCCAACCAAATTTATCTTATCATATCTTGGGTTCGGTTAGCGGCATGTGACAGGTTGATCGTGAAGGCAAGATGACACCTTTAGTCAGCAAGCCACGCCTTTTGTATTGGATAGCAACGGTGGAGAGTTTTTCCAAAGTTTTCAACTAATATGTGATGGCGGAAAGGAAAAAGGGACTCTTCAGCGGCATTTTTCGATTTTGAGTTATTGATATTTTTGAAAATCCTCATTTAACTTCCTAACAATTAGGCGCACAATCCCATGAGTCTACAATTATTTTGTTTAAGTTAGAGGACTTTGAAATTACGTGAGAGAAAAGGGCCATTTTAATACAAATCATTGAAAATTTAAAATAAGCATAAAACAATATTTTTCATATTAAAGCAACAATTTTGGTATCAAAAGAAAGCTCCTAAATGTCATCTTTAATGGGATATCTACTTTTGTCTTAACGTCACAGTAGTTTTCAAGAAAAAATGTTTTTAATCCAGCATGTCGTGAAAAGTGATACTTCAGAAAAGGGACCTCTCGCGGGCTCGTGCCCCCCACCCCCCCCCCCCCTATGTTATTTATCCATAATAACGAATCGCAAAACTCCCGAGAGCAACCTCCTGGTCGGCATTTTCCGCTTTTTAGTTATTAAAATTTTTGAAATAAGCTTAAAAAAATAAACATTTTGGTAAAAAAATTTTTATCAACGACTATTTTTTTAATTTACGAACTTTTGAATTTTTATGAAGAAAGAAGTGGGCATTTCGAGAAAAACACAATTCAATTATCAAAGTAATACAAAATCTTTATTAATTACAAATAAATGTTATAATAAATGTCTTATAAGAAATGGTAAAGAAAGGTCTTAAATAAGAAGTTAGAAAATATTAATAACAGTTTTAGTAAAAAACTGGGTGAAAGGTAAAAAAATAGTGTAAATGTCTATAAAAATTGACATAAAGTAATACAAAAATCCGTTATTAATTACAAATAAATGTTATAATAATTGTCTATAAGAAATGGTATAGAAAGGTCTATAAATAAGAATATGAAATAGTTTATAACAGTAAGAAAAACTGGGGAAAATGATAAATAAATAAGCGTAAAATGTCCTTAAAAATTGACAAAAAAGGTCTTGCTTCAATCATCGCATCTTCAGCATTTTTTTATAACTGAACGAGCTTTGCGGCGCTTCCTCGATGATCCTTATCACTCCGTCGTAAGTCCTGAACAGGTTCATTGTGCTCATCAGGGAGTCTTCAGGCTGGACTAATGGGTCTGGTTGAGGGCACAAAACATCTTTGAACTCTTCTTATGCAAAATTTCCCTGATGTTTTAGTATAGATACTCCCTTCCTCTTTGGAGTCATTCCCTTGGAACTATTTCTTGGGAAACCGTTAGTCCATTTTCGGTATCAAATACTTGGTGAACCATACACGTTGTCTTCAAGATCGGTTTGCAGTGACTTAACCTGAATTCTGTACTAAATTCAAAATGTCGTTAACTTGGTTTATTAGCGGTATATTTTTTGGCACTATTAGTCTGGAAAAACTTTAGGCCAATCATGGATTTTGATTAATACTTCACCTTGTTGATTAGCCACCATATCTGCCGCATTTACTTAGAAGTAGCCGTTGAGTCAATGATACTGTCAAACAATTCAGTTAAGGCCGATACATATGTAACTCTGAACTTCTTTTTCAGAAGGCCGAAGGCCCAACACAGGCAAATTTCGGGTGACCTACTGGCATAACAGACAAAATGATGATTTTGTTTTTTTTATCTTGACAAACCCCTCCATGCCAGGTAACCTATTAAAATATTGTTCTTATTTGAATCCCACACAATTGGTCTGCATGGAATAACATTGAGTGTTCACCTAAGTTGTTGGAGTACAAAAAATTTGTTTGGATGGTTAAATAGGCTTAACAATGAGGTTTGGATCCCTTTGTTTGTGCTTGCACTCTCTGGTATAGGTAGTTCATTGATGGTTTGCTGTCCTCACACATTACGCCAAATATCCCTACTATTTCAATGGCACTAAAAAATATATCGGGCCAGTTGCAATGATTACTGGGTATATGCACCTGCTGTGCCATGGTCTAAGCTGTAGTGTCCATCGAAGTATCGTTAGTATTAATGTTTTTCCCTACTCTTTTTTAAATAGAGTCCGTTATAATACTTTCTTTCTTTCACAACAGTTTGAAGATTGATTTTCATTTTTTTATGGTTTCTCATTTTTTCATCTTCGGAAACTAGAGCCATTGCTGCTCCCAGAGGTGTAGTGCTTTTGGCATAAGGCACACAAATCTGTCCAAGGTTTCATCACAACAATATCTGGACAATACATCGCCAGATGTGTTGTAAAAACCTTAAATTTCACAGGCTTTTGAGGCATATCATCAGTAAAACGGATGCCTGATATAGGTTCAGAATAATTTACTTTGGAATCACTCGTATGTGTAGTAACCAAAGACTAGTTTGGTATTGGTGTACTGCTTCGACCGGGTATATATTATCAGCTTGCTGTTCTGGCATAGTTGTTAATAAACTTAACTACAAACTCAGTGTCTGAAAATGAGATGTAACATTCTTTTTTAGTTAACCCGTGTTGCCATGTTCCTTAGCAACCAATCCTGTAGATTTGTACATCTTTAGTGATACGTTTCAGTCATTTTATTTTTATATTTATGGCCAAACATAAATGAAGCTTTACAAACTGACCTACCTTTTTAGTATGAAATTGGGTCCATGTACCCCTTACCCATTCCATATTGCTTGTTTTTTACAATCAAAGTTTAAAGTACCATCTGATGTAAGGCAATCGTAGTTTGGCCTAAGATCACTTGATCTAGTGATGTGTAATATGTATCCATGATAATGGATCTATCTCTGCAACATTTCATAGCGCATTTGCAAAAATTCATTGGCAGAAAACAACTCACAACAATTTGCCTTGCAGCCACAGGCCACCATCCAAATAATTATTTACCAGTAAGGTTCAGTTTTAACGATCAAAAAGGTCAAATAATCATTATTAAAGTTTAATCAACGTTAACCAAATCTTCACCGCCATCAATCTCATCAACACTATCCTGGGATTCCCGCTTTGCTTCTATTTCGATTATAACATCATCAATATCTATCAGATTATCAAGGTTCCTTACAGAAAGATTCATCCACGTGTGGAATGTTTGTTTTAAACAATGACGTCTCTGAAAGTAACACATATTTGTTTCCATTGGTTCCGTTAGTACACTATCACTTTTCAACACTTACTTAAACCTCTTTCAGTAAATAGTCCATCAAAACATTGTAATCTTCCATCAGTTTACTCTATCACCAACTCACTCCTATGATGTTTTAAGATCTTTATTACTTTGTCCTTCAGCCATGGTACTTACAACAACCCCATGAAATATCACAAGACAGTCACAACGATAAGACTGCATAAATCACATATCAAACGTGAATCAACATCAAAATCGTCTGCATCGTGCCGTGGTTCCAACCGAGTAGCGGTTTCGCCGAGCTGCCAACTGTCCCTCCCGTACTGTGCGCAAAAACTCCGTAATTAATTGTTTCTACAGAACATTACTTATAAAAAATAGACTGTATAACTTAAAAATAATATCCAATAGTTTATAATAACAGATAATCAAAGTCCTTGACATGCAGATTTTAGGTGTGTCAGTACAACTACTAAAACTAATTGGTATATAAACTACTTTAAAGAAAAGTTAATTGGGATAGATAAGGGGATTTTTATTAACAGAAGACATTCAAGATTTACAATAAACTCGTAGTAGTTTCACACTCATCACCTCTAGAATTCGTACGAGTGCAGTTATCAGAGTGTTTGCATAGACTATCTGATGTGTTTTTTTTTTTTTTTATTTTTTTTTTTTTTTATTTTTTTTTTTTTTAAAAAGGAGACCTGTTCGCGGCAATGTTATTTCTCCATAAGCGCGAAGAGTACCTTTTTCTCAAGTCTAGAATCGACACTTTAATCATTAATTTGATGTTTTAATTCGATACAACAGTGTTAGTAATCGATTGTCAAATCGGTAAACGGACGAAATGGAGCATACTTGAATGTAAACAACCGAAAAACGATATTTTTGACCTCAATCGATAAAACTGCTGACTGACATTTTTACTTTTCCGCGAAGAGGTCCCCTTTATTCCTTTCCGCCTCACATAATGTCCCATTGAATTATGTGTCCCCCCTGAGGCAAGTATCAACCCAGTAACACCCCTCTTCCGATCCCAAAACACTGTACACATGATTTTTTTGGCTGAAATTGTTTAAACGTACCTTTTCTGGGCGAAGTCGAATTGCCGCCATTCCAGAGACTGCTGGTTTTGATCTGAGTGTAACGTAGGCTACCCAGTTTCATTGCCTGTCACTATTTGTTTAAAAAATCTTCGCCATCTTCCTACGTGACCGCGAAAGAAAGACAAAGCACTTCCCAAACGTTTCGTTTTTGGTGCACTAATGAATCCGTAAAAAAAAAAAGAACAGCATTTTTTATCGGAACCCAGACGTGAACCGACAACTTCCGATAGTGTAACGCTTTCCAGACACAATTTCGTAGACAACACTTCGAGAAACTTGAGGAAACTGTTCAGATAATGTTTGAAATGTGTTAAATCGTTCTGTTTCTCTTGAGTTTTATGGTCAACTTTTGCTACTAATCGTCAGTAGACCGAAGGGCGGCCACTGCGTTCATCATGCATGAACGTTGGAGTGGCCAACTTTAAATGACCTAACCGCATTTTCCGCACCATTCATCACACATTATGTTGTTTTCATACACTGCACAAATCTCACATGAATATCGATCGCTTTTACTCGTTTGGCCACAAAGGAAAACGGATAAACAGACCGCACTTCGCAGATCGGCGGGATTTTCATTAGCGGAAGGCATATTAAACAGTCAACTACAGACAACCGTACGCATCGGCAAAAAATGCCATAATGGCGTCTTGGGCGTAGCTGACATATGCAGCACACGCGTGCATGGTGCGGAACGCCCACCGTACCGGCTGCAGCGTCAAATTTGAAAACGGTACTTACTTAAAAAACTGCCTCGTACATTCCTCTTATCTTTCCAGCGGGCCACCATCACACCTGCATATTTGGCTACAGATTCCCTTTGTTTAGGTTTGCCCTAGTTACGTTCTCACAGTGGATTGTGTTTTAAAGTTCCATATAACGTAAGTGTCACGTGCCAATAGCTTGCTTGTGAGTTCAAAGCTGTATGTAAAGTGTCCATGTACAAAAGTGACCTTGCTTCTTTTCCCTTGAGGTACTGTCTGAATTGAGTCTGCCTCTCCACGGTACCATGCTTCATCAAGGGAAAGCTCCTTTATCGTGTTGAATAAAATTGGATGTCATTTTTTGAATTGAAAAAAGCAACTAATTATTGAACTTATGTGAATTTGAATCAGGATTCTCAACAGCATTACGATGAAAAATTGAAGCACCTTAGTATTATTAAAAATCTAATCTCGGCTCATATAATTGCCTAAATACTGGGATGTTATATAACCGGGTCAGTTTTCCAGTAATCCGAAACTTGAGCTTTTATTGACCCATATTAAAAGAAGTCCAATAAAGTTCTCAATCAGGTAACAGTGACGCTTTGAATCGAGTATACGAGATCCTGGTTGAGTTGTCAGGACCACAAAATATTGCCAGGCATTTTCGATTGTATAGCGACATATACCCCCTAGAAGAATATCGTCAAAAGCAATAAAAACAGTCTATAGGCTTACCTTCTCTAGGAGGTGGGGACAAAGGAGTTTTTAATCTGTAAAAGGTATCTGTTTAGCCACTGTCACATTACTCCACTGTGTGAATAGTCAGCATTAGAAATGCACTATCTTAATGCTCTCACACTTTATCAGAGCTATTACTACCTGAGTCATCCCTCAATGGTCAGAAAATCCATTGGAATTCCAGCCATTACCCAATATTGTTCCCGACACAAATTATAATAAAAAAACTAATAACCTAATATTATTAATTTACACCCTTACACACCCAACTAAAACACTAAAACAAACTACGACGGTAAAAAAATTAAAAAAAATAACTACGAACTGATCATATACAATAAATCATATCCCACATCAACGAGCGGACAACTATACATAAATTATCCCAACAAGAGCTGAGCTCACACTAAAGCATTATGTATTTGTCTAGTTAAGTGGCCTGATTTTCGGGCCTGGCCGGGTGGGGGTACAGACGTGTGCTGGCCCGATATCGGGGCCTCCCGCACTGACTGTGTTAACATGAATGGCCACTACTAAATCATCAGCCACAGGAATTTCAATTCTGTGGGTTTTATAAAGTGACCTCTTCCAAAATTTCACGTTGCTACAGGGGTCAAATATTGCCAAATCAGTTACCTCAGGCTGTTCGTGCACTTAAATTAGGCCTAATCTCATTTGTGTGATCAATCATGGTTAGTGTTTCTCCTGTATTATCTTCAATGGATTCAGCCACGTCCCAGATAGAACTGCACTCCATTTGTATTTAGGACCTAGTTCATTAAGTCATTCTTTTCCATACATTAAACAATGATAGGTCCTTTCTTCTCCATACCCTTCATCAACAAATTTTGAATGCCTGTGTACCGTTTCATAAATCCGTTCTGTAGCTTACGCCCTCCACATCTGTCCCGACAAGATACATTTTTTTAGCAAAGAAACTAAAGTGCCTCTTGTTTGAGGACACGGGTCCCTCATGTTTTTCAACTCTCAAATGTTTCACATTTCATTCCACCCTGACTTTATTGTTTTTCACTGCATGAGCATGAGAGTGCACCATGTTTAACATCTTCAATTGCCTTCCAGCATTTGCTCTTCCCCGAATACTACAAAATCTTCTTTGGGTGCCATTTCAACCTTAAAATAGAATTAATACATGCAACTTTATGTTGTGCTATTTTAAATGTGAATTATGTTTGGTCCTATTAATTATAATTACAAACATTTTAATTAACTATTAATTTTGAATTTAAATGTTAACTTACTGAGAACAATTAAAAAAGAACATTGATCCTAAACCTTTATTTTTGTTCCCTCCTTTTCTTTCTTTCTTCCTTTTCCAATTCCTCCTTTTTCTTTTTCTCTCTTCTACTCTCTTCAAAATCTTGCCACTGTTTACTTGAAACTACAGCTGGCAGTTTTATTTGGTTTCTAAAACCTTTTACTTGGTTGTTAGTTTGATGTTTCCAGGCCAGAATTAATTTTTTTTGTATAAAGGCGAAGGTACATTTTTGCCATCTGTACCAGGTGATAGCACCTAGCTAGTTTTTCACTGCCTATATTTTTTTCAGGTTTCTTCACTTGTACATGGCTGTGGTTCCTCTATCAAATGAATGGACTCGGAGGTTGTATTGGACATTTTCCTGTTGTCACTTGTCCAACATAGTCAGAACAAGTGTTTGTAGCTCAGTAGTACTTGTTGTATGAATCATGGTCCAAGGTCTAACCTGTTTGGTTTTGTCTTTTGATAATATGTCCTTAGCTTTCTTCCAAGCTACATATAGGCTCATGACTGTGTCATTTCTAAGACAGACATGGAGTAAATGCTTTGTTATGTTTTCATTGAAGTTTTTCATAATCTGTGTTGATAAATTGAATCAAAATAACACAGACAGTCTTCATCGTTGTATGTGACAAACTTTGGTAGAAGATGGATTTGAGATGTGTCAATACAAGAATTGAATGATTCTGTTGTCATGCAAGATTCTGCGTCGGTCAATATGTCACATTTTAGAATAATCAACAGATTCTGTATTGAACGGTGAAAGGCCACACCGTTCTAAATCCATTGAAACTGTTTTCTAATTTTATAGTCTTTATCAATGTACATCTTTCAAAAGTAGTGAGAAATT
Organism: Stictocephala bisonia; assembly: GCA_035578905.1. Taxonomy (NCBI): domain Eukaryota; kingdom Metazoa; phylum Arthropoda; class Insecta; order Hemiptera; family Membracidae; genus Stictocephala; species Stictocephala bisonia. Next base: position 24,660 of record JAQJVL010001398.1, on the reverse strand, counting down.
GAAATTTTGTAACCTTTCTTCATCGCAGTCAGTCGCCCAATTCTTACCGCTGATAGCCTACTCTTTTTTTATCTGCCTAAACACTGCAACATCTATGGCTGCATTTATATGGGTGCAGTTAGCGGCAGTGAAACCAAAATAATGTTTTTTTTCTGCGCAGAACACGCTCAAGTGGTAATGTGAGATGTGCAAGTATGGCAATCCAAAAACAATAAATTACTGACTGGAAATGTCGTGCCATTGTTCACAAGCCATTGATAAAAAATGTTTGCAAAATATTCATAAAACACTTCCTCTGTCCACCCAACCGTTGTACTGACTTAGATACAGCCCAGTCATAAGGAACGTGTTAATCTATCAGATTGAGGCAATCTCTGCCTATTGAAAAATTTTTAAAAAAATTTTACTAAAGTAGGAGCAAAATTGCACAACTGCATTTACAATTGTCACAGCACAGTTAGGTCTCCTTGTCACTTCCTCTCCATGCACGTCATAAAATTTTTTTGGCCTTTAATGCCTAACACTTTACCTGTTTTTAGGGCACACAAGAATGCTGTTTTCGTCTAGGTTAAAGATTCCGTGTAGGATCAGAAGAACTCAGTTAATGTTTTTCTCAAAGTAATCTTTAACTTCAGTAAACATGATCTGAATAAAATTCTTGCAGTCACATTTGTCCCTGACTTTTACTAAGTTTTGTCAGGTTTTGCGATCCGCTGATTTGTGGATGGCGATTTATGAAAAGATTCAGCCATTTTGTGCTCCCAGCATTCCATTTGGAAACTTGTTTTCCAAATGAAGATCTTTCCATTTGGAAACTTGTTTTCCAAATGAAGATCTTTCACGATCTGCTGCACAGACGTTATAAGATTGAGTCTACTTACCAGAAATCCTTTTATTGCCAGACCTTTGATCCAATTAGGCAAGCATAGTTTCGGCTTCTACTCCTAAGACAGGTTGTGGACCCATTTTTCTCTCAATGGGGGTCTTCCCACTAGCCTTGTATGCCAATGTTGATTGCGGGATGCCAAAACGTTTACTAGCAGCGTTAACTGATTCCCCTTTCTTTACAGCATCCAAGGCTCTGCGATAGCTGCTCATGCGATAAGTAAATTTTGGTTTTTTTTTGTCATCTGAAAATAATTCCAACAAATTATTTGGCCCAATGTTCAGTACAGTCAGAAAAAAAAAAAAAAAAAAAAAAAAAAAAGTAAAGATATAGCAGCCCCCTGTTTTCAACGTACAGTAGCCTGAAATTCAGAGTTCACTTGTGTCATCAAACATGCTATCAAACCCTAGAAAAGTGTATCGGCTAGTGTTTGATATGGGTTACCAACAATTTCTTATTTATTTATTTATTTATTTTACATGCACAATACAGGTTATTCACCCAATTACACTGTGCATGTTCAATATAAGAAGACATGCAATTCATATCAAGTCCACGACTTCGTCCAGTCCATTGCCACATACATATCAACAACTATTAACTTAAGCAAACGAAATAAATAATAATAGCATAACAATAACAGGTGATAATAAATAATTATAAATATTAACAATGAACCTACCACTATATAAATAATAAATAGCATAACAATAACAATGATAATAATAATTATAATATTAATAATAATCAACACTATTAATCAAGCAAACAAATAAATATTAAATGCAATAACAATAACCAGTGATAATAAATAATTATAAATAATCAATAATAATCCAACAACAAGAAACTGCAATTAACAATAACTAGGCTCCATAGTAGCGAGAGGATATAAGTGAAAAAATAATATCTTTTCTCTTTTATTCATTTTATTTTCCTTCTTCTATTCATTTATTCATTTTTTTATTTTTATTTAGATTACTTTTTTTTCTTTTTTGTAGGTTGACCAAAAGTTGAAAAAAAAAAAATCAATAAACAAAAAAAACTATTTTACAGTAGAGTCTCGTTTATTCCGACATAAAACTGGCCAGGATGCACGTCGGATAAGCGAAAAATAGTCGATTATAGGGAGGGTTAAGAAAACCCTATTAAATGTTAATTAACTGTACAGATACTGTACTTTATATTATAGTATAGTACAAATACTACGAACATTTTATAAGAAAACAACAGACAAAGTTAAACAGGCATAAAGAAAAGTTAAAAGTTTGCGTGACGGTAAAAAAAAAAACTATTAGAGCCCTGTAGTATATGACACTGAAATGTATAAATACAGTACCTGTTATTTATACACACACAATACACTTAATAAAAACACACAGTACACAATATTTACACATGATAAAACTGTTCCAGGTTCTATGCTGGTTTGATAGAAGTTGATGATCGTGGTCTGCTTTCCAGACGACTGCCTTTTTGTAGCTGCTAAGTCACGCCACCTTTGCAGCATTAAAATGTCTATTCCTGTAGCTTTCTCTTGTTGCTCAGCGTACTGAAGTGCAGTCCTCAAAAGCCTAACTCCGTCGTTATGGGAAATACTCTGAGGCTCGTGGTGCTTCATCTGAATCTTCACTTTCATTCTCGTCACAATTGAACAAGAGTTAACAATTTCGTCATCTGATTATCTCAAACAGTTTCATCGTCATCATTTAACCAAGTTTCAACTTCTGCCACTGATACATCCTCGCAACCAGGAGACTTGCACTAAAGGTAGAACGGTTTTTCTTGGGTTAACATTTTCTGGTTTCACACTTTGATCATCGCCACCACAAGCAGCTTCTTCCATGATTTTGGCAATCGTTGGGAGTTTCACGTCAGCCCCAGGCGCCTGCAATCAATAGACCCATCTTGACATTTACTTTTTTCAACTTTTGTATCAAGTCCTTTCCTATCTTCCATTCTTCAATAAGTGTGGGACAGTAGCTTCCTACGGTAATTTCTTTTCAGTGCCTCCAAAAACACCCTGATCCATAGGTTTGGCAAATGGCGTTACGTTGGGGGGCAAATACTTGCTTATTATATCACCATCTCGAATTGTGTCCTGCGTCAGGGTGTGTTTGGAGCAATTGCTGAGTAGCAAATTTGCTTTATCTAAGGTCATAGTTGTTTTCTTTAAAAACTTCTCAGCTTGCAGAACAACTCCTAAAAACCATTCCATGTAACAAAAATTTCAGAACTCATCCAAGCACTTTTTTGTGGTGGTAATATTTTACCGGTAGTGCGGTTTTTTGACACTTTCTAAAGCCCTAGGATTTTTTGCTTTTCCTTATCATTGCAAGTCAATTTTTAAATTTCCTTTAGCAATTGACTACACGCTAAAATTGTTTAGCCTTTCTTTTACTACGCTTGTAGCCAGAGCAGCCTATATCAGCTTTGGCAGCAGACTCTTTACTGGGGCAACAATTTGTAATTGACTCCTGTCCTCGTCACAGTTAAACAACTGATCACCTGTTATGCTCATCGTTTTTCAATAATTTTCTCAAATCTGTTCTGAAGGCTTTCCATTTCTACAAATCAGATGACAACTTTTCACCACACACATTTAACTGGCGGACACCGTAAAGTTTTTTTCCACCGTCAAGCCAACCAACACATTGCGGTAAAATCTGGGCGTCCTTCTGCAAATTGTTACCTAAAACTTAATGCTTTTTCTGCAAAAAAAGGTGTCCTGAAATCGGCCCACTTTGTCCATCAACTGAGTAAACCATATTGACAGACGCTTCACTCGCTTTTTTTCATAGTCACAAATTTTTGCATAGTTTTTCTTTGTCCTTCTAATGCCACTTTCCCGTAATTCTAGATGTAACCACCATTTTTCTATTCATACACGCCTCTTTTTCCAGTCTCCCACGTTACCCTTCAACACCAGTTAGTCGTCAGCTACCTTCTGCATTGTTCTCTCCCCTATCCAGTCTTTTGATTGCTCAAGTTATTGTTGCGATTGATACAACAACTTTCTCCTTTTTTTCTATCCTTGTCACTCCACGTACAGTAATTCGACACTCGTTGGTAAATGTAACACGTACAGACACACACACCACGTACGAGCAAACATACGACTAAGCGCGGACGAGAATCGCGACAACACTGGCGACTGAACTGACGTAGCGATCGAGTTAAGACTGACTCCCAAACATGCGTCACTGGCAGAGAAAGTTGACCCGGCAACCGGCGAGGGGCAATGACCCGATGACACATCATTGCCATTGTCTACGCACGTACAGCCGGCGACCGGACTGTCGCGTTCAATATAACGTGGCCTCGATATATCTGCAAGGCCCTATAAATGGACCACGCCCGCTTTTTACTTGCGTTAATTTGCGATAATGTTGGGCAAAACGGCATGTCGGATAAAAACAAAAAAAAAAAAAAAAAAAAAAAAATAAAAAAAAAAAAAAAAAAAAAAAAAAAAAAAAAAAAAAAAAAAAAAAAAAAAAAAAAAAAAAAATAAAAAAAAAAAAAACGCGAATACGGGATAAGCGAAGGTCGGATAAGCGAGACTCTACTGTATCTATATACATATATAATAATTAATTTCAATTGATTGGTCCAATCTATATCAATTTAAACCCCTTTGGCAGTATCTGGTACAGGTACATATTATTTGCAAATATATCAACTTCTCCTGACAAGGAGTTAAATAATCTCATCAATTGTGTTTAAAGGTGATGAAAACTGTAATCTCTCGTGTGCGAAAAAAATCAATATTAAACAAATTGTTCTTGACTATTATAAAATTGTTGGAGCATAAAAATTAATTTTAAGAGAGACAAAATGAATCCATTATTTTTCACCTTTCAACAATTTAAAAGAAACAGTAAATGCGCAATTTTCTCCTTTTCTCCAGACTTTCCATTTCAAAAATACATAAAAGCAGATTAAATGAAATATCAAAAATGTAAAGTGACCAGTTTCTTTAAAAATATAAATAGCGCAAAAACTTTTCTGTTACATTTCAATTTGAATTAAATGAACAGCGAAAAATAGTGATTCCATACGATACTAGCAAATTCTAAATTGGAGCCTAACAAGTGATACATACAATGGATTTTAAATTGAAATTTAATGAAAATTATGAGACTGCTAATAATAAACCCTAAGTTTCTATAAGCCTTATTTATAACAGATAAAAATGTGTAGATTAAAATTCAAAGAGGGTCTAAAATCAAGCCTAAATCCTTAAATCGTAACTCCTTTCAAGATTGGTTACCATCAATAGAATAATCATGTGAAAATAGATATTTTTTTTCCATTGCTAAATGTCATAACTTTACATTGCCATATTTAAAACAATTTATTTTTAACACTCCATGCTACAATTTCATCCAAATCCGCCTGTAATGCTTTAGAGGGGGGTCCACTGTTATTGACTGTTCTATACAATTTGAGGTCGTCTGCATCAAGTAAAATCTGTGAATTGTTTTTAACACAGTTAACAATATCATTAATAAATAAATTAAAAAGTACGGGACCAGATTAGACTCCTGTGGAACCCCTTAAGTCACAACATTTTACCAGAGTTGTGCCGCCATATAAGAGACAAATGAACACCTATTACGAAAATATGAATAGAAAAAACTTAACTAAATAGACAGAAACCTAAATGATGCAATTTTGCTTAGGAATTAAACTATGGTATACTTTGTCAAAGGCTTACTAAAATCTGTAAAAATTACCATCCAACTGAGAGTTATTATCTAACTGAATGTAATGCAATATTCTGTAAAACCTATTCATATCGTAACAATAGACCTTTTTAGGTTGAAACCATGCTGGCTTATCAGTCCAGTAATGCAGTCATAAACGACATAATCTTTGTTTGCAAAATTATTATCTCAAATATTTTGGACGGAGTTGATAAAACTGCTACAGAGCGATAGTTATTAATGACTTGGAATTTCCACTCCTTAAAAATAGGTGTAACTCGTGTCAATTTAAAACATCAGGAAACACATATTAACTAAACAAAGATTAAAAAATTATACAAAGTGGTTCAACAAATATATCTTTACAACCCTTAAAAATATAGGGTGGAATTTATCCGGGCCAGCAGATCGTTTACCACTAAGCTTTATAATGCATCAGTCACATCAACCTTGACATACTAGTATTAATAACTATGACCTAGGGAAGACAGGCAAGTTCAGGGTCAATGACATTATCAGGTTAAAGAGGATGGAGTGAAAGTAGATTAAAGTACACAGCAAATGCTTCTCAATGTTACTATCTCCTTTAATAATCTGACTTCCGTCAGACATATCACTATTGACATTCTTATGATTCCTTGAGTTTTTTTAATGAAGTCCCAGAATTTTCTCACATCTTATGATGCCTATTTTCCACACTATTTAAGTAAATAAGATAATCGAATTTTAATTCTGCTTTTAACAACTTTCTCATCATTTAAACTCTGTTAGATCCGTTTTTCACCTCCTATTCTCATTCTCAACTTCCTTCCTAATACTTATTTTTAACCTAATACTATCAATTAATTCTTTGCTATACCACACTGGAAATTTACATTTTTATTTGTTTTCTTTTCGACAACATGATCAAAAACCTGATTAAATTACTTTAATAAAATAAATCTAACAGCCAAATTCGGAACACTAACACTAATATAAAAAGGGACCATCATGCACCCAGACCATTATACAAATCTAAAAAATTATTTTTGTTAAAATTATATCCTCTGTTATTCTATTACTTACTATTAACTGACCTATCCAATTATTGTGTGTCATTCATCGCTTCAAATTTAAAGCAGGATGGTTAATTGTCCTCCTTAACAATGGGACTACACAGTGAGATGCACACCCAGCTCTGGCCAATTAGATAATATAAGATCTAATGTTCTGCCCTGGTTTATTAGTTATAAAGTTAATGCATGGACAAATTTACCAATTTAAAATATGTCTTAACTCATTACAATTTTTATCTGCCGTTTCTAAATCTTCATTGGGGAAGTATTCTTAAATAAAATCACCAAAAATAGCAAATTTTACAATTCAGGCCTTCCACTGTCCTACTTTTCCTACTTTTCCTACTTTTTCAAAAATGTCCTACTATGTCCTACTTTTTCCAGCAATGGTCCTACTTTTCCTACTTGTTTTTGAAATTTCAGGAATAATCCACTATTTTACCCCAAAAATACAGATTTGCTTGGAATTTTTAGCCTTTTTTTTAAAAAATAAATTAAAATATTACATATACACTATAATTCGGAGGCTTCAAAGAAAGCCATGGTAAAACCATGCAATTTGGATGATGGGTGTTTAGGATTTATAGTTGATGTGTGGTAATTTTGTAATCAATTTTGCTTCTTTGTGCTTCCCGACGATGTTTTTTTTTGTATGTTGGACTGTGTTTAAGGATTTCTGAAACCTACCCGACCCTAAAGGTAAGCCTTTTTCATTCTAAAATACTCACTATGTACCGTATGTAAGACCAAGATCATTTTATTTTTTATATTAATAGGCATTTTTAAAAGATTTACTTGTATTTGGTAAAATAAGAAGTGGGTGGATGGAGGGCGTTTAGGCTTCTAAGGTGGGTTGGTAGCCTGCTCATCAGATAGGATTTAATTTGACAAGGAGCTGCTTGTGAATTAATTCCTGTCCTGATGAACTTACACCAATAAAAGGCTAATAAAATAATTGTATTCTTTGTAAAAATCCTTCTCAAACTAAACGTTTTACCATACATTTTTGCAATTTTATTAAGTAGCAAAGCTACCTTTCCAAAATCTTGGCATTTATAACTTGATGTGTTTTATATATTTAGCCTCTTATAATTGTGTTTTATATATAATAATTAGCCTTATGAGTTTATTTTATATATATATATATAGTATTTTCAATGGTTTTTATGGCTTATTTCTAATGTGTTTAATTTGTTTCGAGGCAGTAAGATGTTGGAAAAAAGTTTATATACAAAAAATGCCACGGGTAAACACATATTCAAGAGAGAGGACAGGCTTTGACCAAGATTCTAACAAGCATCTTATGTCTATGTGGTGCAAGAAAGGCACAAATGACTTTGAAGTGCATTGCAAGATATTTAATCATTATTTTTTCCTGTGTCAAATAAGGCAAAGACCACTAATTAAGCAAGTGAAACTAAAAAAACATTATTCAAAAGCGAATGTAGCATACTCTGCTCGGCGAAAACTGTTTCACAGTGACAGGAAATGCGGTAGTGTCGCAACAACATCAGTAGCTAAAAGGAAAGTGCGGTTACTTTGGAGGACCCCTATTCGTGCGGAGTTAATATGGGCATTCAAGCTAGCCCATCAAACTTTTCTTTTGCTTCTTGTGATGGTCTTCATGAAGTGTATACATTAAAGTTGGTGAAAGTGCCAAGAACTTTAACATGACAAACCAAAGCTTCATATTTGATTTCCTTTGGATTTGGGGTCCTTTCTTAGTTAAGAACTAACCAGGGATATTAGAGAGTCAAACAACTTTTATACTTTGTGGCCCACGATAGACGACTAACAACTCAAGTTAAAAAACAACTTTGACCTCATACGTAAGGTATTGGTACCACAGCAGGTAGCATAACCATTCCATGTCGGTAATTTAACTTCGATATTTTTTGGCCATGCTGAAGCAGAAACCATGTTTGATGCAATCAACAAATTCAACTGAACTTGAAGGTGTCTCAATTCAAAAGCATATTATGTTGTCCAATGGATGGTCCTAATGAGAACAGTCCCTTTTTACCAAACTTTTAAAAAAAAACTTCACAGGTAAATCTTTAGGTTCCCCAGGTCTAGTGGACATTGGACCTTGTTCTCTCCACAAATCCACAATGCTTTTGGAAGTTGGACTTCGTGAACCATCCATTTCACTGATAGAGAATTTGCAACTGACATCTTCAAATTTATTCAAACTGTCTGCTGTGCAAGAAGAGAAATTACAAGAAAAGTCCAAGAGCCTAATGCAAGTAGAAGAACATTTTTTTGTCAGTATGTAAATAGCAGTGGTTGAGTAATGTCCATTCTTGAAAAGACTTATCGAACAGCATGAGGCACTGAAACATTAATTTTTTCAAGTTTTTTTGCCACAAAACCAAAAGTTACACTAGAGTCTCGACAAGAATATATAAGTACCAAAGAATCTGCTCAGCTTTGAAGAATAACATTCTCTTCCACTAATGCAGTTTTTGCTTCAATCAGTGCTGGTATTTTTCTAATTTTCTGACAATGTTTTCAATCTGAACAACCATTGGTTCAGTACTGTATGATGAAATGAACAATTTAAATGAAGACTCTTTTGAGAAAATTTATTCAAAGCTGAGAAATTTAAAAACACAAAAACAACATCAGTCACATATAGGTAAAGAAAATCAAACTGCTTGAGTTTAAAGACTTAGAGAGTTGGAAGTGAAGCAAAAAAACTCTACATTTCATTAAAGATCCTTGACAAAGAAAGTCTGAGTTTTACCAAGCTATAAGTTCATTTTTTATTACTGTGACCAACAAGCATTAATGATACAGATCTGCCCATCGAGCAACCAAAAATACTGAAAATAATGAGTGCCTGCATGGTTGGCAAGAAAAAGAAAAAAGCTATGACATGTACAAACGATAATCACCCAAGTACCACATGGTCATGACAGAGAAAAAATTGATAGACTTAAAGAGGAATGGTAGGAACCAATCAGATTTGGATGTAGCAGAAGATTGGTATAAATCCAATCGAAGACACAGACTGAGGTCAAGTACATGAGGGTGGATTCCTACTTGAATAAAGTTTTTCAACTAAAGACAATCACTGGTAAACACCAGATATCCTCAGCTAGCAATTTATTTGCCCTCACTTCTAACACTAGCACATGAAATGCAGATGTTGAGAGAGGGTTTTTCTATGAACAATAATATTGTGACCAATGAAAGGAAGGCACTCAATGAGCTACCATAATTTGGTCTTGAGAGTTGTAAAAGAATTTAGAGTAATAGTCAATGGCAAAGTAGAAACATATTAAAATAACAAAGAAGAATGGTAGATGCAGCTAAAGGCAAGCTCCAAGTACAAAGAGTATATAGCTCAAAGAAAAGAATGAAGAAGTAAGGAAACAGAAGGAAATCTGCTGAACAAAAAGAAAAAGAGGCATCGAAGAAAAAGAGAATAAAAGCAAGTAAATGAAGATCAACGCTGCTGTAAAATCTTCTAGAAGAAGCAGAGAAGAAGCACCCTTTGTGGCTATGAAAAGGGAAAGACTTTGCAGAAAGTGTCATTAGCCTCAGAGATGAAATTGACATTTCAACCAAACGATTAAAAACAGCTAAAGAACTTTTGATACAGTAAATAATGGTATTAGTTTCCTTTCACTAAGTATTTTTTAAATACTACATTATAAAAATATAAAATAAGTTATGTATTTCTATTCTTTTGGTAGTAAAAGAGAAAATAAATTATAAAGAGCGGGGACATGCATGAATTTTGGTTGAAATAATTTTTTTAAAGGTTATTTCTATTTATTTGATCTCGATAAATTTAACATTCATTATTGTGAGATCCATTAGGGTAATGACTAATTTTATATAGTCATAAATTTAGATTAAAGCCCGTTTGAACTAATCCTTAGTATATTGTAGGTTCAAATGAGAACAAAACTACTTCAATATCTTGGATTTATTTTCAGTAATTATTTATGCTTCGAAAAATCAGCTGTTTTAGCTCACAATTCATGCATGCGGAACGAGGGGGGTCCCCCGTATGGAATACAATTAATAAATATAATAATACAACGCTAAAGTGACTGTTTGCCGCCTTTCTTAAATGTCCTACTTTCTTCATTAAAATGTCCTACTTTTTTCTCAGACTAGTGGAAGGGCCTCAATTGTGAGCACTACTTATTGTCTAACAAATCAAAAAATCGGACATAAACATCTAAATTAGAATTACACAAAAAGTGAAACTACCCCAATTAATGACGTAAAACCTATACCATCCCTAACTTTAACCCATATCATTTCTTCACTCCTTTCAACTAACACATGCTCAGATTGTAAACAATATTCCTCACAGCTAATAAAACTCCACCCCCCTAACCATTCCACTTACTAGCCTACTCTCTATCCCAACAAAAAACACTAACTCATCATTGAACATTTCTCCACTATTTATTTCAGGAAAGCCAAGTTTCTGTGTTAATGCAATTATGTCATAATCACATGGCGAAAATATTAGACCTGACAGTTGTAGTTTTTTGACCTAAGACCTCTTACATTTTGGTAATAGATGGTTCATGCCCATGTAATGCAATTTATGTCAGACATGCGGCAACTAAATAAATAAAATAAATAGATTTATTAAAACAATGGTAAGCTCACCCAGAACCAACAAGAGCATATTACAAAAAAACAGGTCTAATAGGCATAATCAGTTCTGCTGCTCACATAGAATACTTTCTTTGAATAGAATTAGTACAAAACTACACATGCCAGACATGCAGAAAACTATAAATACATTACAACTTGCGTGGTGTACCCTTTTAAATATAATATATGACCAAAGCTAAACCTAACCTAGAATTTTTAAGACTAACATAATATAAATATAATTAAACATGCAGCAAACCAAATACATAAACAGGCTCCACCTTTTTGGTAATGAAAAAATCTACATCCATATTTTGAAGAAATGCACAGTAAAACCATACACAAAAACTTTTTAAACATAACACTAACACTAGGCCTACTTTTCATAACTTATGCAGGCATGCTACACAAAAGATCTTCACAGCTTATCGTCAGTAGCTTTTCCCACAAAAATAGAGCAGTTAGGGTCCATAACATACTGGTAGCCTTACTCATAGCTGCTTCTCTAGTTCTCTGTAGCATCCTTTCCTATTTGACGTGTAAGGGACTCGTTTACATATACATTAACTCACTGGCATAACCTAATATGAAGCTCGAGTTTGCCCTCTACAGGCCTTTCCTCTTCTGAAGAAATTGTATCTTCCAAGCGGCCTGATAAATTTGAGAAAAAAGAAATTAAATGGGGCCTTGACACATTTTTGCCGACGTGTTCCCATCCGATGAGGGCAGGCATCCAAAAGGTATCTTGGACCAGTCTTGGAATTGATATTACAGTCGCCAATCGCTTAATCACCATTAAATATACCTTCATTTATGTCCACCGTAATCTTACACTACTAAAGTCGTCGCGGTTTGGAGTACATGTTCAATATCATTTAACTGACACTCCAAAGCGCGAACCATTATACTGCAATTTAACATTTTTCATTCTTCATCAATATCTACACACAACCTTATACACATAATCTACTCTTGCGTCCTGCTCTTAACGACTCCGATTATATCCTTATGTTGTTGTGCACACTCAACATGACGTTCCAAATCGGACTTTGTTCCTGTTTGAAATAACCTTATAACAGCACGTTTGCCTCATAGCACTGGATTATCTTATTAAGTTTCTTATCAATGACTGTAAAGTTGGCTCGTTATCTTGCACCGTGGACTTGGACATGTTTCTAGTCTTCAAATTAGATGTTCTTCTCCGTATTTTCCAGGCATAATAGCGCAATATGGACAAATGGCGGTTCACAGCGTACCACTTAAAATCAATTATTACAGGGCAGAAATTGTGCTGACCACTATAAAACTTTTACATCATTAACTTATACCAGTAATTGAATCAGACCTTATGGTTTTGAGGTTAGAGATTGTCTGCTGGAAGCTAAACTGAAATAAAGAGAATTTAAAGGAGACTAATGCACAATTACTTTAATTAATTAACACAACTTTAATTACACAATTAACAGTTACTTTAATCTTTTAAGTAAAAATGATTAAATTGGATAAAACCTACTTACCCTCTTAGCTTTTTTAACAATAACTTGTCAATAAAGTCTTCTCAGATACTTCAGAAACTCCCTCCAAAACTCTTTTCCAAGCAGATTAACAGAAAAAACGGTAGAGCACTATTGAAGAATGAAGTAGGCTTTTTTTTAAACTCAAACATATGGTATGTGAGCTAGGCCAACTAAATTATAGACAAAGATTGGCTTGGACTATCAAACCTAGTATGCAATCAAAGACTGGTTGACTTACTCTATATTCAAGTTATGATAATAACCACTCTGAAATTTCAAAAACCGCCTGACAGCCGAATTGAAGATGGAAATGTTGTGTTAATGTGTTGTACTTTGGGATGACACATGTGATAAATAAACACCGCGGACCGAGACATAGCGCAGAGAGAATTTCTTTTTTGCAATTTATGTTTTTTGTATTTATATGTTTGGGAAATTGATTTTTATAGGTAATAAAAAATAAAATTGGCGGTAGGAATAAATTTTATCAAAGTAAATTAACTCTGTAGGAATTCTTAAAGTAATCTAAAACTAATCACGCAACAACTACTTTTACTGTTGTTAGACATAGGCCTAGCTCAAAGACCTAAGGAAAAAGTGGGGTAGGAACTAACCTATCCCTTTATGATCAGAAAAATGACAACAAACATTATCTTATAGTAAATATTTGGCCTAAAGAACGAGGACTCATATGAAGGGTAGGAAGGCATATATATATATATATACAGGCATATTCACACAGTGCTGAGCACTACTAAATTCATCTTTCTGTTAGCGAGTTGTAATATTTTTTAGTTTTTTTCTCAGTTCCTGAAAATTACATTTTTTGAATTTGATGTCAAGTTATTCAGAAACTGTTAATATATAAACTTGAAACTTTTAATATATGTAACTAAGGTCTAGTTCCTTACATAAGAATGTTAAACTAATTAGCCAAATCAATAAAATAATATTCTTTTTTGGTAATTATGCATTTTCTTGCCAACTCTGAAAAATGATTTCTTGTTGAAAAAGTTATATTACGAGTTAACATCTCATGAGGAGGTTGATTTTATCCATGGAAACTCTGTTTTTACCGGAAAAACTAGTTTTTTATTTAATAGTGAAAAAACAAAAAAAATTGGTAAACTCTCGACCAATTCTTTTTCACTTTTTATACTGAACACAAATATATAATTGGTTTTGCAGTAAAATTAATTTTTCAGCACGAATAATGTATTTTTTACAGACCTAACCAAACAACTTAACTTATCCTAGTTGTCTATTTACTCAACAAAAATTCGCAATTCTCGTTAAATTCAAGTATTTGGCTTCCGTGACGGCCTGCTGGCCATCACACCGGTGGGAATATAGGTGAATTCAGTTTTCATGATTAATAGTTGTATATAATGATTGTGTAATGGCTGCTAATCGTGATGCGCTGCGAAAGTAGTCTTTCTGTTTTATCTCGTGAAATAATTATAATAGACCAAAATAGTTTTTAAATTTGTATTCAGTTATATGTGCGTCAGCAGTCACTAATAATAACTGACCCAGAATTGAAAGTATATACCTTTTTATAATAGAAAAGAACAAAGCGTGTCCACGTTTTGCTACTGGTACAAGAAAACAGTTCTTCGAAACCTCTGAACACCCAGTTACCTGGAATTACACAGCCTCAGTTATATTTTCGTTTCCTGATTTTCGCCTCGTCTATTTAAACTACTTTTCCAGGGCCACCTAATACGTGGGAACCGCTCTGATTAACAACAATGCAAAGTTCTTTAAGGTAATTGATCCAGTCAACTACTGTGTAATGAGACAGGTTTAGTTCGTTTAAGAGCAAGTTGTGAGGTAAAGGTTTTAACAAAGCCCAAAATGCAACGAAACGACAAATGGTTTCTTTTGACAAGTTATGGTTTTTAACCAAGTGTTCTTATACCGGGAAACATTTTTACACTGAACTTGTGGAAAACTTTTTACTGTCTATCGAAACAACCCTGTACCAATAAATAAATGTGTGTTTCTTATTGTTTAAAATCATTGAACCGCCACAATTTGGAAATTTTTTCGCACGAGGTAATAAACCATGACTATACAAATAATATTTTAACTCTTCCGAATTCTCACTTAACACAACAAAATTAACTAAACATATTACTGCAACCTTGACATAAAAATGGATTTACATCGGAACAACTCGCCATCACGCAAAGAACTGATATGCCTCTCTCAGACATTTCATTGATAGCGCATGAACTTTGAAGCTCTTATCACATTGCAACGTGAACTATGGCTTTCCGACACTTGATTTTCATTTTTCTTACTACAAAAAATGAAAAAAAATGAGGACTACCTTATCATCATAAACAAATTGAACAGAATTGACTAAGTAATTGTACAGTTTTACCAAGAGTCCTAATTCTATAATTTCATCATCACAATTTGTAATTTTTGTCATATGGCTACCATGCATGTTTTGTTGTTTAACCCTTTTGGGACCAAGCGGGCGATCTATCGCCCGCAAGTACTATGCGAAAACGACCGTGCGGGCGATTCATCGCCCGCCGAGATATATGCGAAAAGGGACCGCCGCGGGCGATCCGTCGCCCCCCTCAATGTTTTTAATATATTTTATGTTACAGAGGTTAATGTTTATCAAAGTAACTGGTATATATGTTTAGTAATAAGTTCAGAATATTGTGATCATTCGTGATTGCCGTTGGTAACACTGTTTGTAGTGTTGGAGGGAAATGAAAACAATAATACAACTGCGTCATAAGTTACAGTCGTGTTGAGTCGTCTGCCTGGAGTTTGTTTATATGCGATGCTTACTGTGATTCTTTCGTTATTATTAGGGTTTGAGTAAAACGTTGTGTTTTCTTAGTAAATTGAGTTGTGTAGAACAAGTTTAGTGTTTGTTTTGAAGTGATATTTTGTGTGACACTCAACAATGGAGCGAGAAAACCTTAGGACTAGTGAGTTAGATAGGGAACTGGCAATGTCAGATGACTCTGATCAAAGTAACTTTACTTTGTCTGATATTTTTGGTGACGATTCTGATTCCGATCCACATTACATCCCTGATCAGTCTACTTCTGTTTACAATTTGTCTTCAACCGACAGTGAAAATGAGGAAAGGAGTCAGACTAGGCCTAGAAATCAGCAGAGAAGGAGGCCTGTACCTAGGCCTAATAACAGTAGGCAAGTTTTGAGTGATTCTGATGCTGATGAGAACGAATGGGATGATGTCGAAAATGAGAGTGAGTGGGGAAGATGTCAATGAATCAAACCCTCCTAATATTGATTTTGACTTTGAATTTCATGAAATCCCTGGGCCTAAACACATCCCCTCTCGAGCCACTAAGCCGTTAGATTTTTTCAATCTGATTTTTACGGAATCTCTTCTAAACATGTTTGTAAGAGAGACGAATAGGTATGCTGAGCAAACACTAGCTGACCCAACAAAAAACATATCACCTGGCAGTCGTCTTCAGAATTGGGTGCAAGTAACCAGCAAAGAAATGATGGCTTTTATAATTGTAATTTTCAATATGGGATTGAATGTCAAGCCTACCCTAAAATCCTACTGGACAAAAATGACTCCCAACTATGGTTTTGGCCAAAGTTTTCCCGGCGTCGATTCGAAAACATTTTATCTTTTTTTTCATATGGTTGACAACACTAAATTGCCCAAGGCTAACGAACCGGGTTATGACCCTTGCCAAAAATTTCAACCCTTGCTAGACCACTGTAATTACATTTTCCAACACTTTTACATTCCCAACCAACAGATTGTCTATCGATGAAACTCTGATAGGAACCAAAAACCAGACAAGTTTGATGCAATATCTACCCAAAAAACAGTATCACCGCTGGGGTATTAAGTTTTGGGTTATTTGCGATGCTGTTACTAAATACTGCCTAAAACTGTTTTGTTACAAGGGGTGAAGTCAGATGAGGATAAAGATGACATAAAAAAGTTTGGTCTGGCTTATACAGTGGTAAAAAAACTTATTTCTGCTTGCAACTACCTAAAAAAAAGGTTATCATATCTTCATGGACAACTTTTTTTTTTTAGCATACGTTGGTTAGATGGCTTTATTCAGAAAATACTTTTGCCACTGGAACTATAAGAAAAAATTAGGAAAGGGCTCCCAAAAGAATTTGTTAAAAATAAGTTTTCAGTTGGAGAAAAAACTTTACAAAAGAAAGGATAATGTTGTTCTATTGGCCTACAGGGAAAAAAAATCACAGAAAGGACCTGTTTCTACTTATCTATCAAAATTTAAAATACAGAATGTGTCAGTCACTGTTAAACGTCGTGGGAGAATTACTACAAAGATAAACCAGCTATGATAGCTGATTATAACAACCATATGGGTGGTATTGATACCCTTAGATATGATGTTATATTCATATCTGGATGAGCGTAGAACCACAAAGTACTGGGAAAAAAGTAACATTTAACCTGTTTTCCCGGATGTTAATAAATTGTTATATATTATATAAAGCTACTTGTGAGAAGAATCAAACAAAAATTCTTGATAGGTACCAATTTATGGTAACAATTATTCAAGAAGTTGGTGATGATTGGAAAAAACAACGAAATGGAGGGGCTTGGTGACAGAAACGAAACTTTACCTACAAGAGAACTAATAAAATTGCCAGAAAAAAAAAGGAAAAGACCTGTTGGGTATGTTCGGATAAAGGAGGACATACAGAAGCAACTAGAAAAAGGAAGAGATCAAGGACTGTATGTTCAAGATGCGATGAAGGGTGCCATTTACCAGTGCTTTTCTAAGCATCGGTGCCACGTGTAAAGCATAAAAATTCAAAAAAACTTGTAAATAGTATGTGTAAATATTTGTTCTAAGTGTTATTGTGTAATTTAGACTGTTCTCCAGTGACCAGAATCCAGCTTTGAGTGAGTACCTAATCATTTACTGCATGTTAGTTGTATACTTTATATTTTAGCAAAAAACCCGTAGTTTACAGTATTTTATATATTTATTTATTTCTCAAGTAAATTTTACTGTACATAAATAAAACTTTGCACTTTATCAGAAAACTATGTTCTAAACATAATGAGCAGGTTTCCCACGGTAAAAATATTTTTAGTTTCAGAGCTATAGTACAATAGATTTGTAAATATAAAGATTTTAAAAATATATTTCTATTTATTTTTATTTTTTAAATTTTTTTTTTATGTGTGTATATGAAATTACTTTGTGCTAGTACTGTAGTACATTGCTTTGCCTAAAAAATGACACTAAAATCATGTCTCTATCTTTATTGAAAGTTATTTTCTAAAGAGTTTCCCGAATCCTACAAAATGCCCTTTTGAGGGACGGTCTTTTTCAGCTGGTGCTATGTTATATCACTGATAAAAAAAAAATGTCACACAAAAAATGCCCATAAAATTAATGGTCCTAAAAGGGTTAATGTATAAATGGTGTAAACTGTGTATAAAAAAACAATCACTGTTTGGAGAACAATAGTTACATATACACTCCAGTTCATCTTCGTCATCTTCTACTTTCTTCAATCCCATATACATTTTAATATTTTTATAAATGCACCTATAATGGTAGGTCTTTTTACATTCATCACATCTATCCAAACGCCTGTTTTAAAGATGTTCCAAGTATCAACTCGGCAGAATATCTTCTTCCGCACACATTTCAAATCCAGTCCTCCTCTACATCGAAGATTATTTCTTTTTGGATAATTTCTTACTTTTATTCTCTGACTTCTTCTGTTGTCTCTGTTTTTTCCTTTTATTTTATTTCTACTTTTTTGGATTGAGCATTCTAAGTATAATAGCCTAAAACTAAAAATAATCAAAATATATTAAACATTATCAAAACAAAGTATTTCAGGCATAGTAAAAAAAAAATTTAATTCAGATTAGGACTTCTTGAGGTATGCTTGAGGGGGTAAGAATTGGCTACATTTTCACGAGATATGCTATTTATTCTGCAGAAATCATGTAGTTACAACAACAAAAATCGGAAACACCAATGTCACAACTTGCAGTCATTTCAATATTTTTTCCAGTAATTAACCCTTTGGATCCCAGGACCAACAAATATTTTTTGTGCAAAAAATCCCAGACCAGTTTTTCAAAAACTGTGCGAAGAATCCCAGGCCAAAAATGACCAAAATACTAGCATTTGGGAAAATATTCATAAATCCTCTAATACACATGCTATATTGAAGTTTTTTATACTAAAACGTTTTTTACAATATTATCTAGCCAAAACAATGTACAAAAGCCATTACATGTTGACTTTTTTTGTATATGTATATAAATTTAAAAAAAAATAATTTTTTTCAAAAATATTTTAAAGTTTATCATCATGTTATGGGCAGAAGGAAAACAAATTATCCATGGGCAGTATTTTTATTTTGTTCCAAATATATTTTTGTATACTGTAACAAAATTTGATACTGATATGTATCATACAAGCTGAAAAAAAAGTTTTACTGTAATAAGTAGAAGTTATAAAAAATTAACGTAATGTCCTGATTTGTAAAAACCGGAGAGCACTACTACGTCCACTGTCATCAGGATAATACGTGGGGTCCTCATCACTGTCGTTGTCAAATATAGCTGATGAATCAGAAAATAGTTCTTCATCAGATAGATCGTAATTTAGCTACTTATCACCTTCACTTTATCTATCGGCGATGTTTTCACGATCCATTTCGACAAAACACTAGCTTACTAAGTGAAACAAAACTATAAACTTAACTATTTACACTAAAAATTAGAAAAACAATGCATAATAACACAAACAAACTATCCATTACACTAAACACAAAGTAAACAGCGTAACATAACCATACAGTAGCGATTGAGTAGTAAACATTGACCGCAACAATCGCGCGCCAAAAGTCAGCTGAGCGCCTCGTGTTTGCTCAGTGGAGAATAAAAACAAGACACATACGGTTCGTAATTTTTTTTGTGAAATTAGTATATTTGACTTCGATGTATACTCTAATACCAATACCTAGTCGAAATCCGTGGGTAAAAAACCCGTGGAAATTTAATATTTAAATTAACACGTGGCGACGATGAGATCGTCGCCTGGGATTTTTCGACAGTTTTTCGGCGACGATGTCATCGTCGCCTGGGATTCTTAGTACAAACTTCTGGCGACGATGTCATCGTCGCCTGGGATCCAAAGGGTTAAATGATATTTTAATCACCTTTATTGTTTATTTTGATGTTGTTTTTTTTTTTTCTGGTGAATGCGAATTTGAAATCTATTTTGATCTATAGCAATTATTTCTTGATAAAAACTACTTTAACGGCAAATTCTGATAAGCGGCCATTACTTGAACATTTACAAGAACTATTTAACTCTCTCCCCGCCACGGTAATTTATATATTTTTTTAATGCAGTTTGAAACTTGCGATTACCTAGAAACTACATGAAACGCTTGAGTATTAACCTGGCTACATGGGAAAATTACTTTTGTTGTCATTGCATTGTATTTCTTTTTTCTTTTTCTAGTCGTATGAATGAAACACTAGTGAAAAAAGTGATTTTACGCTCTTCAATAAAAGCACCATAACTTCGACCAGAAATTTATAGGTACGAACTTCAATTTTTGTTTGCATGTTAGAACACCATAGTTTATAAGTAGCTGATATTTATAAAAAACTGTGTTGTGAGCTCAAAACAAATTTTTTAGTTTTTTTTATATTTAATTAACTAAAAGTAACCAGTTTGGTAGTATATTTGAAAATAACGTTAAGTTACCTACAATTTAAAAAAAATGTATCTCAAATATTACTTGAGTTATGTTAGTCCAAGTAAAACCTTTCATTTCGCTGAAATTTCATTTGCGTTTTTGGATAGTATAGTAGAAAAAAATCATAGTGGGTTAGCCGCAAAAACCAAATTCATCTTAATTACCGGTGGGGTGATGGCCATTAAGCACTTGGACACATGGGTGTGTCAAAACGCTTGGACACTTTTCTACTAGAGGTTTATATTGCCTTATATTCAGTCAAGTTGCCCAACACGTAGTCAGATGGCGATCCGGTTTCAACACACGCAGGCTCGGTCTAAACTCGCAACCTGCACCACCTGCGTCGTGTACCGACTGTGTCTCTGCTATATTTTAATTTTAATAAATGTCCACTTCGTGTTTTTTGTGTCGTCCGTCCGTGTGTGTTCAGTGTTTTTGAAGACTTTTATGAGGACCTCACAAGAGTGAAGATTTTATCTATTTTAGGCTTGATAATGACTACATGAGTTAGTCGAAACCGGTCGCCATCTGACAACGTGTTTGGCCACTTGACTGAATATAAGGTAATATAAACCTCTAGTATAATTAGACAGTGGTTCAGAGGCAATTCATTATGGATGTATTTTTGTCCTGTGTTGACCCTGTCAGAGCTGTCAATGATTGTTTCCAAATTATGAAATTTGTTTTATTCTTCTTTTTTTACCTGAATTACTTAGAGCTAATACATGATTTATATATGAAATAGCAACGCCAGAATGTCTTCTTTCAAAATATGGTATACTTTTGCATTTTGAGTTATAAAACTGGTGACAAAATGGCGGTGAGCGGAGGAGGCTTGTACAATCGACTAGTAACTAGCTCCTTGGACAAATTAGTACCGCACAAATAGACTTGTTATTACTGTCAGCGCAGAAATTATGTGCACCTGAGTTTGAAGGTTATTTTCTAAGGAACTAAGAGGCCTATGAAAAATCTAATCACATCATTGTTTTCTCTGTTTAGTTGTTGTACATCATATAATATGAATTTTTAAATGTTATTACAAGTTTTAATCATTTTTTTCCCGATGCGTAGAGGTGCTACCTGGCACGGGCGTTTGGGAGTGCTGAAGGCCAGCTGGAATATCCCTCATCGTCTGACTCTGAATCGGTCGGAAGATACTCCTTCCTTGACCCTGATGAAAAGTCGTGTAAAGCCTCTTCTTCCTCCAGTTGGTCGTCGACATCCTCTGGATGTACTGCTGTAGTCTTCTTGCTGCTGGGTTACACTGATCCCTGCATCAAAATCTTAAGCAGCACCATCACCAGGTTAGATGCACACTACAACTGGGGGGGCCTCTTAGGTATTTGGAAGTGAGTGACCCTCTTCAGAGAGGAAAGAAGGATCAGCATTTAGACCAATATTATTTATATAGTTAGGCTATAAATTTAGTATAGAAAAATTATTTAGAGTGTAGCTAAATTATTAATATATACAAATACGCTAATCATATACATTTAGAATTACAGTAAATTATTTTTTCTATTTACGATAACGTGAAATAATGTAAACCCTATTTAGGATAATTTTATTTATAGGCTATGTTCATATTTGAAACAAAAAGTAAGTTTCAAGTTACATATAATTGGGTTAGGCCTAGGCCTAGTTTACAATGTTCAAACAATAATTTACATTGTATGTTTATTATAAAATAATTTCATCTAAAACTGAATTTAGATAATTATTTGCATGCCTTAGTACTATTGTTCGATAGTGTTTTTATTTATATATACCGAGTGTCCCACGAAGGGGTTTAAACGTTTGATTTTATATTACGTGCCCATTCATGCACCGAACTTTTTTAAACTTTACATAGTTTACAGAGTAGGTTCTAAAAATATTCTGGAAAAATTTCAGCTCACTAACCTTAGTAGAAACAAAATGGCGGCATATTGAAAAACGATTCTTTAAAAACATTAAAAAAGGTGTTTTTGGTTTTATAAAATATTTTTATTGTTACATTCTGGGGCAATATGACTTTTAAATAAAACCTAGAACATAGCCTAATGGAAAACCTTAAAGTCCAAAATTATTCAAACTGTAACCCATCCACAGCAACACACTGATAACAGCGCGTAACAAATGATTCGTAAGCTCTTACAAAGTAACTCCGCGGTATCCGGAGAAGTTCCTCTTCTATTGATCGTTTTAGTTCCTCATCATTATTGAAGCTTATGGGTATAAACTTGTTCCTTCAAGTAACCCCATAAAAAGAAGTCACAAACAGTTAAATCAGGTGATCGGGGTGGCCAATCTAAAAAATCACTTCCACGACCAATCCAACGGCCATGAAGGTTGCCATTTAGTAATTGCTTGACAGGATTTGCGAAATGAGGTGGAGCACCATCTTGTTGAAAGATTGCTTGATTCATTTCTGGTTACCGTCAAATGGGGCAAGACCTGTTCATTTAAAACTCGTGCATACCTAATCCCAGTCATTGTATTGTCTGAAATGTCGTAAGATAACACGCCGTTACAACTGACACTCGCCCAAACAGTAATTCCTTTTGATTTAATTGGAGTCTCCTCAAGAATGTGGGATTGACGGTATTATAATAATTACAATTATGCCTATTTACAACACCATTGCGGTAGAAAGTGGACTCGTCTGAGAAAATGATTTGAGTATGCCATTAGGATCTGACTCATGGAATTCAATGATACGAGAACAAAATTCCACTCTTCTGTCCGGATCATCTTCAAGAAGTTGATGAACTAGGTGACTTTTGAAAAATTTAATTTTGTTTTTCTTAATAATTCTATGTACAGAAGACTTTGGAACACCAGTTTCAAGTTCAACCTTCCTTAGTGATTTCGGTTTACCTGGAGAGCGGAGCATTGATGCGCACACCAGTTCTTCTATTTCCTCATTAGATCGCCTAGAGTACTTTTTGACAACACTACCAGTTTCTAACAAAGATTTTTCCACTTGGTTATTGTTGGATTACTAGGTGGTTCAATTCCTGGGTAGGCAACCTGAAATTGTCTAATTGCCTCAGAGACGTTGCCAAAAGCAATAGCCCACGCACAACACTTAACTTTTTGTTCAACGTTAAAAGCCATTTCTCGACTCCACTTTCAGTAAAACACTACCGAAGAAAGTTGGGTTATGTTTTTATGGCTCAAGCTAAATTTTACAATGAAACAGCTGTTCTTCAACAATGAGCGTTAGAACCGCAACTAACATAATGAATTTTTTATTTTAAAAGTCATATTGCCCCAGAATGTAACAATAAAAATATTTTATAAAACCAAAAACACCTTTTTTAATGTTTTTAAAGAATCGTTTTTCAATATGCCGCCATTTTGTTTCTACTAAGGTTAGTGAGCTGAAATTTTTCCAGAATATTTTTAGAACCTACTCTGTAAACTATGTAAAGTTTAAAAAAGTTCGGTGCATGAATGGGCACGTAATATAAAATCAAACGTTTAAACCCCTTCGTGGGACACTCGGTATAATAGTTAGCACATTATATGTTAATTATTTAGTATATGATGTTTAAGAACAATGCTAAAACTAATTATCATTTAGCTGCACTGTCACAATAAAAATCACCTCACATTATTGCACAATCATTACACAGCACGAAATAACGTTTTTACTAAACTATTTTATTTATTTAAAAACACTTACATTGTGAAATTTCACTCATGAACATAGAAGACACGCTCAAAAGCAAAATGGCTAAGAAGTAGAATGGCGGGACGCAGTTGCCAGTCTTCAGTCATCCTCAAATGTATCATGTGACCACTTCCAACTACAGCACAGTAATTTCCTTGGAATGGCACCAATCCACTAGTTGACTCTTTGTCTTTCTACCTAATTTTTTGTTTGTTTCTATTACAATAAATAACTTATTTACTCAGGGTGTCTACTGGTCATGAAAGTCATGAAAAGTAACGAATTTTCAAAGTCTGTCACGAAAAGTCATGAAAATTGTTTCAAAAGTTACGATTTTTTCTAGCGTTCCAAAGCGTTACTAGAAGGAATTCAGGAGGCATTTGGAGTGAATTGGGAAATTTACTCAAAGCGTTTTTTGTGGCAAATAATTTCGTCAGAAGTATTTTTGTTTCTCGTCGTTCTCTTT